>VZSE01002025.1:0-12788 GCA_013398275.1 Promerops cafer | reverse complement strand
CCCTCTTCCCCCCCCCCATTGCTGTGTTTCCAGCTGACGGGAACATCAAAGCAGTTGTTTTCTCATCAACCTGCCACGCTCCAGCAGCCACTGGGAGCATGAAGCCACAGCACTGGCTCTGACACCCCAGAGCTGCTGCGGGGGGATGGGGACCTCCCCCTGTACCCCAAACCCCAACACCACCACCAGATGGGGCCTTCACCCTTCCCACGCCATCTGTCCCTGGTGTCACCTCGACAACCTTAAGCCAGTCCCAGCTTGGCACAGCTGGCAGGATGGGGGATCATGGTGCCCCTGCTGTCCCTAGTACTTCCCAGTCCCCCCTAGTCCCCCCTGCTCTCCTGCCTTATGCCTGGGGTGCTCCCAGGCCATATCCGGGTTGTGCCACGGCTGTTTGGTGAGCAAAGTGTGTCACGGCCACGCCAACGCACACCGAGGGGCGTGACAGTGCCATGTACTCCCAGGAACATGGGGGAGGTGCAGGGGTTCACCCTCACACCAGGGAGGGGATGCAGGGCTGTTGCTGCTCCAGGGCTCCTGGGCAACTGCATCTGGATCATCCCCCCTCCCACAGCACCCCCATTTCCCAGAATCCTCTCATACTGACCTCCTCCCCACCACAATATTCTCCCACTCTGAGCGTTCCCCTGGTCGCCAGCTCCCCTCAATCCAGAGCATCTCCCACCCAAATCACCCCCATGTCCCAGCATCCCCTCATACTGAATGCCCCCCCGCCCCAGTATCCCCACACCCTGAGCCCCCCTCACCAGGCCCTGAGCACCACACGTCATTGCCATACCTTTACTCAAAACCATTCCTTCAAGGCACAGCTGGGCCCAGGGGCCAGCCCCTCTCAGGGAGCACAGGGTGTGGGGGCAGCCCAAGAAGTCTCGGGGTGCAACTCCCCGCCATGTTCCCTCTGTCTCCTGCAGTCCGAGTACCACTACGAGTACACAGCATGTGACAGCTCAGGCTCGCGCTGGAGGGTGGCTGTACCACATATGCCTGGACTCTGCACTGGCCTGCCTGATCCTGTCAGGGGCACTGAGTGCTGTAAGATTCCAATCAGGAATGGGATGGGGTCAGGTTGGGGGGTGGGAATGGTAGGGATAGGAAATGAGGGCAAGGGGAGGGAGAGAGGGGGGAGACAAGCACAGCCATTGTTGAGTCCAGTGCAGGCAGCAACAGGAGGATGGAATAGGATCAGTGGGATGGGAATCCCCCCGGGATGGGATGGCAGAAGAACTACAAGCACTGGGATGGGATGGAATAGGAGTCACAGACACACAGACTCCCTGGGATGGGATGAGTGGGATGAGAACCACACACACACAGGCAATGGGATGAGAATCACATGCACACATGAACAGGATGGGATGGGAATCACACATACAGTCATGGAATGGGATGAGAGGGATGGGAATCTCACACACACTGGGAGGGAAATCCCCTCATCCCACACATGCACAAGGACAGGATGAGCAAGATGAGAATCCCCCTCACACACTCACCAGGATGGGATGAGAGAGATGGAAATCCCACATACATACTGGGATAGGATGGGATGGGAATCCCACACAGATTCACCGAATGGAATGAGAGCCATGGGAATCCCACCACACACACTTGGATGGAAATCTCCCCATCACACACATCCACCAGGATGGGATGAGCAAGATGAGAATCCCCCTCACACAAACTCACTCACCAGGATGGGATGAGCAGGATGGGAATCCCAAACACACGCCCCCAAATCTTGGGGGTGCCCTGGCTCCATGGCAGAGGGTTACATCCTGCCTGGATTGGGCAGAGCTGGGCGTCAGGTACCAAAACTCATGGATGTGTGGGTTGCCTTTGTAGAATGGTAAGAATGGGGGATCCCAGCACCTCCACCAGCTGGGAGCACTTGGAAGTACAGAGCTGAGGGTGATGAGGCTGTAGCAGCACCAGGAGGATCAGGTGTGACCCTCCACGCCCTATTCCCCCCTGTCTCCATTGGCAGCATTCTCCTGCAAGGCGGGTGAGTTCCTGGAGATGCAGACACAGACGTGCCGGCCCTGCGCTGCGGGCACCTACTCTCTGGGCACTGGCATCCGCTTCGATGAGTGGGACGAGGTGCCCCATGGCTTTGCCAACGTGGCCACCAACCTGGAGGTGGATGACGGCTTTGGCGATGCAGCAGAGAACTGCACAGCGTGAGTCACTGTGTCACTGGCTGTGATGCCAGCACATGGGCACCTGGCATTTCAGGACCGGGTGTGGGGCACAGCGAGCACGATGGGTGTGACACCCCTGTGCATCCATAGCGCCTGGTTGCCCCAACACCTTTCTGTCATCCTGCCCTGGGAGGTGACACCAGCAGGGCATTACAGGGGCACCCTGGTCACAGCAAGGGAACACCCAGCAGCATCACCCCCCCAACCCCATGGGACCTCCACATCAACATTCCTCGAAGACAGAGCACCAGAGGAGGTCCCCACAGCAGCTATGGGGGTCTCTACAGCACCCATGGGGGTCTCCACACCCCTGTGCCACCAGCCAGTGCCTTTATATACCACCACAGCCCTTTGATCCTCACTGGCAACTCTTTTGGTTGTGCTGGCAGCCACCAGACCCTCCCAGTTGTTCCATAGCCATTAAACCACCCACCAGCGTGTTGTACCAGCAGCCACCAAACCCTCTTACTTGTACCACAGCCATCAAGGCCTCTCAGTTGTACCAGCAACTACTAAGCCCTCCCAGTTGTTCTACACCCACTGAACTTCCCACCAGCTGGTTGTACCAGCAGCCTCTAAACCTTCCTGGATGTACCAACAACCACCGAACCCTCATGGCAGTACCAGCAGCCACCAAACCCTCCTGGTTTTACCATAGCCTCTAAACCCTCTCAGTTGCAGCAGCAGCTATTGAACCCTCCCAGTTGTACCAGCAACCATGAAACCATCCTAGATATACTGACGGGCACCAAACCCTCCTGGTTGTACTACACCACCGAGCCCTCCCAGTTGTACCAGCAGCCACCAAACCCCCCTGGTTACACCAACAACCACCAAACTATCACAGATGTACTGGCAGCTTCTGAACCCTCCTGATTATACCAACAACCATGAAACCCTCCCAGTTTTACCTACTACCACCAAACCCTCAGTTTTACTGACACCACTGCACTGCCCCATTGATGCCCCTCTCAGCCATTCCCTACTCCCAGCAGCATTCCCTACTTATCCAGCCACATTACCAGAACAGGGGGACCACACTCTCTTCTCCTTGCAGTCTACATTGCTCTCAGCAGGCCAGGGGACTCTCCCCAGGGATATGTGTCTAGCCACCACATCTTGCCATGTCCCCAAGCTGTCCCCAAGCCCCTGTGTCCCCCATTTCTCCCCTGCTTCCTGGGGACCCTCCCAGCTGTCCCTACAATCCCTGTCCTGCCTGCTGCGGGCTTGAGAGTGGTGACAGTACCCCTGGGGCCATGTCACTTGCCCCAGGTCAACGTGGGTGCCACTGGGGGACTATGTGGCCTCCAACACGGATGAGTGCACGGCCACCCTCATGTATGCTGTGAGCCTCAAGCAGTCGGGGACTGTCACCTTTGAGTACATCTACCCTGACAGCAGCATCGTCTTCGAATTCTTCGTGGGTGATGGGGGAAGGGGTGGAGGGTGTGGGTCCCTGGGGACATGGGAAGGTCCTTGGGGGCATGGGAGGGGTCTCTTGGGACATGGAGGGGTCCATCGGGATATGGGAGGGGGTCCTAGATGGCATGAAGGGATCCCTAGGTACATGGGAGAGGTCCCTTGTGACCTGAGTGGGTCCCTGGGGACTCCTCAGGGGTCCCTGGGGACATGATATTTCTCCCTAGGGACATGGGAGGAGTCCCTGAGAACATGATGTGCATCCCTGGGGACATGGCCAGGCTCCCTGGGGACATGGGAGGAGTCCCTGAGGGGATCTCTGGTGATGTGACAGGGGTCTCTGGGGACATGGGGAAGGGGACCCTGGGTATATGGGAGGGGTGCCTGGGGACACCGTGGGGGTCCTTGCAGACATAGAGGGGTCCCTGGGGACATGAGAGTGGACCCTGGTGACATGAGGGGAGCCCCAAGGGATATGGTAGTGGTTCACGGAGACATGAGGAGGGGTCCCTAGGAATATGGAGGGTCCCTGGGGACATGCGCGGTCCCTGTGAACATGGGGTCCCTGACATGCTCCCTGCAGGTGCAGAACGACCAGTGCCAGCCCACGGTGGAGGAGTCCCGCTGGATGCGGACGACAGAGAAGGGCTGGGAATTCCACAGCGTGAGTGTTCGGTTGGAGGTGACACCCGGGGGAGGTCCCTCGGTACTGCCCCGGTGTTTCCTTCCCGTGGGAAGAAGATGCTTCACGAGGCTGAGGAGGGGGCGGTGGGTGGTGACAGACGGTAGTACCACACACCCCCCTCCACTGGCGCCAACCCCCTCCTCGGCAGCGGGATCCCCTACCCATGGTGCCAAACCCGTCCCTGGCAGTGAGATTACCCAATCCCGTGGGATTCTTCTCCCAGGTGGAGCTGAGCCGCGGGAACAACGTGCTGTACTGGCGGACCACCGCCTTCTCCGTCTGGTCCAAGGTGCCTAAACCGGTGCTGGTGAGGAACATCGGCATTACAGGTGGGTGGGGGTTGGAAGGGGGAGTCTCGGGGGTCGCGCACCCCACTCCCCGCTACCTGAGCCCCCTCCCGCTCCCAGGGGTGGCCTTCACTTCCGAGTGCTTCCCCTGCAAGCCCGGCACCTTCGCCCCCGCTGCCGGCTCAACCGCCTGCCAGCCCTGTCCCGCCGACACCTTCTCCGGGAAAGGGGCCACCGCCTGTCAGCTCTGCGACCCCGACACCTACGCCGGTGAGAGGGGACACCCGGGGCTCCCCCCTCCCAGGGCTGTTCCTCTAGTATGTGACCCTGGGAAGGGGAAGGGTGATGTAGGGAGCAGGGGTGACCTGACATCCCCTGGTGGGGACAATGTTGGGGCCCCTCACAAACCCGACACCTATTCTGGTGAGGGGGGACACCCTTAGGGGTCCCTTTGTCCCCACACTCTGCGCTGCAGGAGTGGCCCTGGGGGAGGGAGAGATGATGTGGGGAGTAGGGAGCACCCACTACCCCTTGGCTGAGAGGGAAGACAAGGACACCCCGCGTGGTGGGAACAGCGCTGGGATCCTCGGGCTGTGCTGGCTCACCCGCTGTGTCCCCCCTCTGCAGAGCCCGGCTCGGGGTCCTGCAAGCCACGCCCCCCCTGCACGGACAAGGATTTCTTCTACACCCACACGGCCTGCGACGCCGGTGGGGAGGTAATGCGGGGGCACCCCGGGGTGGTCCCCGGTCCCCCGGTGTCCCCCCCGGCTCACCCACTCCCCTGGCAGACCCAGCTGATGTACAAGTGGGCAGAGCCCAAGATCTGCAGCGAGGAGCTGCCGCAGGCAGCCCGGCTGCCACCCTCGGGGGTCAAGACCCGGTGCCCCCCCTGCAACCCTGGCTTCGCCAAAGGCAACGGCAGCACCTGCCAGCCCTGTCCCTATGGCTCCTATTCCAACGGCTCCGGTAAGGCGGCCCCGTCATTGTCCCCAAAGCGTGACTGGGGGCAGACCGAGCTGCCGGGGGAAGGTGGGTGCCACTCCAGTGCAGGGTTGTTCCCTGCTGTCGCCATGGCTCCAATAAGGACACCCCCATCACTGTCCCCAAGGAGTAACTGGGGTCCCCGGGGCTACGAGGGGGAGGTGAGTGCCACCTCAGTGCAGGGTTGTCCCATCCTGTCCCCATCGTTGTTCCTAAGTGATGACCATGGCACCCCAAGCTGACAGAGAGAAAGGTGGTACCCCTGGTGCAGGGCTGTCCCTATGTATCCAGTAAGAACATCCCAGTTATTGTCTCCAAGAAGTAACTGGGATCCCTGGAGCTGCCAAGGGAAGGTGGGTGCCACCTCAGTAGAGCTGTCCTCTCCTGTCTCCATCATTGTCCCCAAGAGGTAGTTACCAGGGCATCCCAAGCTGCAGGGAGGGGAATGTGGTACCACCCTAGTACAGGGCTGTCCTCTCTTGTCCCCATCACTGGCCTCAAGGGGTAAGCAAGACACCCCAAGCCGACAGAGGGGGAGGTGGGTGCCACCCCTCTGCAGGGCTGTTGCCTCCTGTCCCCAGCATGCCTCAGCTGCCCAGAGGGCACTGAGCCGGTGCTGGGCTTGGAGTACAAGTGGTGGAACGTGCTGCCTCCCAACATGGAGACCACCGTGCTCAGCGGCATCAACTTCGAGTACAAGGGCATTGCAGGTAGTGGCAGAGGGCTGTCCCTTCCCTGTCCCCTGCTGGGGGACTGCCAGAGACCCCTCTGAGTGTCACTGCATCCCTGCAGGCTGGGAGGTAGCCGGGGACTACATTTACACAGCAGCTGGAGCCTCTGACAGCGACTTCATGATCCTCACGCTGGTGGTCCCTGGCTTCAGGTGAGGTGGGGGCCACCACCAGGGAGCAGGGGGGACACAGCCATGGGGCAGAGCTAGCAGTGACCCCACACTGTCCCCAGCCCCCCAAGCCCAGTGCTGGAGGACACAGAGAGCAGGGAGGTGGCCAGGATCACCTTTGTTTTTGAGACACTGTGCAGCGTTGGCTGTGAGCTCTACTTTATGGTGGTGAGTGGGGAGACATAGCAGTTTGGGGGGGGCATAGTGAATTTGGGTGGTGCCACCATCCCCCTGTCCCCACAGGGTGTCAACTCGCACACCAACACTCCAGTGGAGACATGGACAGGCTCCACAGGGAAACAATCCTACACCTACCTGGTGGAGAAGAATGCGACCATGAGCTTCACCTGGGCCTTCCAGCGCACCCCCTACCACGAGGCGGTGAGGGACAGGGGGCCCTGCTTTGAGAGGGCAGGAGGGCCCCCACTTTGGGGGGTCTGGTGGGGCTTGGGGCAGATGGTGATGGTGCTCTTGGTGCCAGGGCCGGCGGTTCACCAGTGACGTGGCCAAGCTGTACAGCGTCAATGTCACCAATGTGCAGGGGGGGGTAGCCTCCTTCTGCCGCCGCTGTGCCTCCCAGCCCACTGGGTCCTGTGCCCAGTGTTCCCCTGGCAGTACTGTGGACCCCAGCTCGGGCACCTGCCAGCCCTGCCCACCTGGCACCTACCTGCAGGGTCACCCCTCCGATGGGACACCCACCTGCCACCCCTGTGGCCCTGGCACACGCAGCAACCAGGTGACTGGGGGTGGCAGGGGGTCCAAATGTCCCTAAATGTCCCCATGGGTGATGCCAGTGGGCCCCAGAGGAGTGGCACCAGCCTCCCCCATACCCAGGATATCCCAGATGGTGGCACTGGCCAGCACCAGGAGGGTGACACCATCACGGATGGGTGACACCAGCCCCCCCCAGTCATCCTGGGTGCATGACACTGTGTCCCCACAGAGGTGACACCAGCCCCTTACAGCCATTCTGGGTGGGTGACAGGATGGGTGGCAGTGTGAGTGACTGTCTGACCCAGGGTGGGTGATGCCTGCCCTCCTTGGCCATCTCCAGGGAGGTGACACCAGCCCTGTGGCCATCCTGGGTGGGTGACAAGGTGTGTGACAGTATCTAATCCTGGGTGGGTAATGCCAGTCCCCCACCTGTCCCCAGTGACATGACACCAGCCCCTCCCAGCCACCCCAGATGGGTGACAGTATCTGACACTGGTGGGTGGCAGAGGGTGACCCTGGTGGGTGCCACCATGGCCCTGGTGTCTCTGAGGGGAGGAGCCAGCTCTCCAGAGTCCTTACAAGGGTGTCCCCAGTGGGTGGCATGGCCATCCCTGAGCTCCCTGTTCCCTGTTCCCAGCTGCGATCGCTATGCTACAACAACTGCAGCCTGGTACTGGCACTGCCAGGTCGGATGCTGCACTTTGAGTTCCCGTCACTGGGCCGGGGTGCCGGGGTGGGCACCAGGCCCAGCTTCACCCCCAAGGGGCTGCGCTACAGCCACCACTTCCGCCTCAGCCTCTGTGGGCACCAGGTGAGACCCGTGTGGGCAAGCACATGTGCACACATGGGAACACACCTGGGGGGTGGGCACAGGCACACAAGTGCAAACACAGGCACATGGGTGGACACTCAGGAGGGTGTGCACAGGAACACAGGTGGGCACACTTGGGCACACACCGGCAGGAGGGCTCAGGAACACGCGTGCACACATGGGCATGTGGATGGGTGAACACAGGCACACACCTGGGCACGTGGATGGGACAGGGGCATGCAGGTGGGCAGACACTGACATACATGTGCTTATGTGCTCGTAGTTGTGCAAACACAAGGACATGTATGCAAACACGCGTTCACACACGCAGGTGTGCAAATACAGGTGTACATGCAGTCACACCTGCACGCACACACACATGCACTTTTGCAGTCACATGTGCGCAGTCACACAAACACATCTGCACAGTTGTGCAGACACGTGAACACTCATGCAGACACACGTGGACGCTTGTGCAGCCACACCTGCACACCTAGGCCCTGCACACACAAATGCCAGTCCCTTGTACATACATTCCCACTCCACACACGTGTCATGTATGCCCCCCGCAGGGCAGGAAGATGGCCTCATGTGCTGACAATGTGATGGCAGGTCGGGGGGGCTCTGCCCGTGTGGTCACCTCTTACGTGTGCCAGGCCATTCTGGTGCCCCCTGACGTCACTGGTGCCCGTGCAGCTGTGTCTTCTCAGCCCATCAGCCTGGGTGACCACTTGCTGGGTGAGTGGAGGGGGGAGGGGGGCACCCTGGGGCACTGGTACACCCCGGGGTCACTGAGACATATGGGCGAGACAGACACTGGAACACCTTGGTGGAACGGGCACACCAGCACTGAGACACCCCAGTGCGGCTGGGACACGTTTGGGACAGGAACTGGGACACCCTTGTGGCTCCGAGAGTGGGACACCTTGTTGAGACTGGGACACCCTGGCAGGACAGGGACCAGGACATCCCAGTGGCACTGGAACACATGGATGGGACAGGGAGTAGCCTACTCCAGTGGCACTGGGATGCCCCAGTGGCACTGGGACTGGGATACCCTGGTGGGATAGGGACACTCTGCTGGGACTGGGACACTGGCACTAGGACATTTCAGCAGCACTGGGATACCTTGGTGGCACGGGGACACCCCAACGGGACTGAAATACACCCTGGTGGGACTGGGACACTACAGGGGCACCTTGTTTGGGACTGGGACATTGTCACTGGTATACCTCAGTGGGATTGGGATGCACTGCAGAAGGACACACTGGTGGTACTGGGACACCCCAGTGGGACTGGGACTCCTCAGTGGGACTGGGACACCATGGTGTGACTTGAGACACCCTGGTGGGACTGGGACACACTGTTGGGATTGGGATATCCTGGTGGCACTAGGACACTGGGACTAGAACACACCCCAGTGGGACTGGAGACACCCCTCTCTCCCTGCAGGTGTCACCACCAGCTCCGTGCTGGACAGCATCGTGTCTCCCCCAGAGCTCTTCTCTCCCGGCCACCCTGACCTGCCTGACATCATCTTCTTCTTCAGGTGCAGGCAGGTGACAGGGGGATGACACCCACACTGTGCCCCCACTGTCGTCATGACCCGCCATGTCCCCTGGCAGGTCCAATGACATGACACAGCCCTGCATGGGTGGCCGGGCCACCACCATCCGCCTGCGCTGTGACCCCCTGCACCTCGGCACCGGCACCCTGGCTGTCCCCAGGTGGGGAGGGGACACTGGGGACCCCGAGGGGGGGTTTGGGTGACCCAAGCATCTCCTGCTGTCAGGGTTCGGCACATCCCTTGGGTGCTTCACTTTGGAGACACCACTGTCACAGTGTCAGTGTCCCTCACTCTGAGGTGTCACCCTGGCTGTGTCGCTGGCGCCCTGCGTGTACTCAGGTTGGCAGCAAAACAAAGGAGACCCTGGGGGAAGTTTGGGGACCCCCAAGGTCTCCTGCTGTCATGGGTAGATACTTCTTTGGGGTGCTTCACTTTGGGGATACCGCTGTCATGGTGTCCCGACCCTGGGGTGTCAGCTTGGCTGTACTCCCCACTTTGGAGTGTCACTGCCACATGAGTTCCCTGTCCCCCCTTTTTGTCCCTCCCCAGCAAATGCCCCGAGGGCACCTGCGACGGCTGCACCTTCCATTTCCTGTGGGTGACGGCCGAGGGATGTCCCCGCTGCTCCAGCTCCCACCATCGCCCCATCATCGGTGCCTGTATCGGCGGCGTTCAGGTACTGCCCCATGCCCCAGGCTGGGCTCTGGCTCCCGCAGCCCCTTAACCCCCTTTCCCCCCTACCAGAAAATCACCTACGTGTGGCGGGAGCCCCGGCTGTGCCACGGCGGGGACGCCCTGCCGCCGCAGGTGATCCAGGCATGCCGGAGTGTGGATTTTTGGCTAAAAGTGGGAATTTCCACTGGGACATGCGTGGCCGTCTTGCTGGCTGCGCTTGCCGCTTATTTCTGGAAAAAGACTCAAAAGTGAGCAATTGGCAGCGGGATTTGGGGACACGGGGGCTAGCACTGTCACAGGGTGGGTGATGGCATCGCTTGCACTCCCAGGTTGGAATACAAATATTCCAAGCTGGTGATGGACGCGGTGGCCCGGGAGAGCGATGCGACGTCACCTGACAGCTGCGCCATCATGGAGGGCGAGGATGCAGAGGACGAGCTGCTCTTTGCCACCGAAATGTCACTTTTTGGAAAACTTAAAGCCCTGACAGCCAAGGTGAGGGGTGGAGTGGAGGGATGGAAACAACCCTGGAGTAGCCACCGAACAAGCCATGGTGGGGATGGGATTTGAGGATGGTCCATGCCTCAATTCCCCACCCCGGGGGGCTCCGTGCTTCAGTTTCCCCACTCCAAGAGGAGCTCTGTGCCTCAGTTCCCCACCCCGGGGGGCTCCGTGCTTCAGTTTCCCCACTCCAAGAGGAGCTCTGTGCCTCAGTTCCCCACCCCGGGGGGCTCCGTGCTTCAGTTTCCCCACTCCAAGAGGAGCTCTGTGCCTCAGTTCCCCACCCCGGCGGGGCTCCATGCTTCAGTTTCCCCACTCCAAGAGGAGCTCTGTGCCTCAGTTCCCCACCCTGGGGGGCTCCGGGCCTCAGTTTCCCCACTCCAAGAGGAGCTCTGTGCCTCAGTTCCCCACCCTGGGGGGCTCCGTGCTTCAGTTTCCTCATCACAGGAGGGCTCCAGGCCTCAATTTCCCCACCCCACAGCGGATGCCGGATGGATTCGACTCGGTCCCACTCAAGACCTCATCCAGCAGCACCGATCGGGAGCTGTAAGAGGATGGGGGGCAGCCTGACATCCCCCAGCCCTCCCGGGAGCTGTGACAGGGCAGAGGGGCACCCATGGACACCCTGTCCCTGGGCAGCTGTGAAGGGAAGTGGGGGTACCCACGGCCCACCCCCCCACACCCCTCAACGTGGCCTTAGGGACCCGCTTCAGACCGGAGCTTCATTATGGCTTTTGTACATGTGTCCCCACCCGTGCCCCCCACCGTGTCCTCCCCATCCCGAGCACCCAAAAATACCAAATACAGGAGTGGGGTTTGTATAAGGGCTCCGTGTGTGTGGGCTCATGGGGGCGGGGGGACACGCATAGGGGGTGCGGGGAGCTGGGCGTGGGCACCCAAAATGGGTGGGGGGAGGGTGCGGCGGTGTGCGCAACGTGTCACACGCGTGGGAGTGGGTGCCTAGGGGTGGGGTAGGGGTGCACACGTGGGGGAGCAGCGGAACTTTGAATCTGCACGCCCCCTCATGGGGGAAGTGGTATAGGGTCCCCCACATGGGTGGAGGCACCGGGACCCCGCCGGCACCCCCAAGGAGGGGCCAGTGGGGTGACATGGGGTGACATGTGGTGCCATGGACAACCATAGTCGGGCCATGGGGTGCTGTAGAGGGGCGTGGGGCGGCTCTTGGGACCCCCGTGAACAACTGGGGTACGAGGTGTCCTCGGGTAGGAGATCCCCAGGGCCCGCCAGTGTCCCTGCGATGTGGCTGAGGAGCCCCAGAGATGCTCGAGGTGCGAGGGCAGAACCGCGGAGACCCCTCTGGCGGGGGGAGCTCCAGGATGCTCGGACTGCTCGGGCCCCTCCAGACCGACCCCCCCCATATCCTCCCCAGACCCTCTCATACTTTCCGATACCCCAAGTTCTCCCGCCCTGCCTGGGCCTCCAGACCCGCTGGAACCCCCCTTGGTGGGGGTCAGGGATGCTCGGACTGCTCGGGCCCCCCCAGACCCTCCCTATCACCCCCATACTTCCCTTGCCTCTCCACACCGCAGTTCTCCCGTCCTGCTGCGCCACCTCCAACCCGCCAAGGGGCGCTGCTGCACCCCCGCCTGCATCGCCGCGGCCACACCGCGGCCACGCCTCTTCCCGCGCACGCGCGCGGAGCAGCTGTCCCTGCCGGTGTTCCCGGNCCGCGGCCACGCCTCTTCCCGCGCACGCGCGCGGAGCAGCTGTCCCTGCCGGTGTTCCCGGTGCCGCCGCCGCCATCACCGGTCATGGTGCTGGACCTGGACCTATTCCGCGCCGACAAGGGCGGAGACCCCGCCATGGTGCGGGATATGCAGCGCAAGCGCTTCAAGGACCCTGCGCTGGTGGATGCGCTGGTGCGAGCGGACGGCGCCTGGCGGAGGTGTACGTGGGGTCGGCTGGGTGTGGGGTGAGGGAACCTCGGGGTTCGGGGACCCCCGAGGCCTTGTCACCCCCTTGTCACACGCGGGCATGTCTTCCCCTCCCGGTGGCTTTCCCCCCCACCCC
>VZSE01002023.1:0-10332 GCA_013398275.1 Promerops cafer | reverse complement strand
ACACCCAGTCACTCTGTAATTTTGTAAGTAAAGTGTAAGGATTGGCCACTACGGGATCTGTCACGATTCACAAACACAAACAGGGGTCGTGATGGTTTGTTTATTGATCTCAGAGTGCAAAAGACACACAAAGGGGACTTCAGTTTAATCACAGCAGTGCACTTTTCTTGAGTGCTAACAACACAGCTATGCAATAGAGGGGAAATAGGAAAAGAAACAAAGGATAGATAGAATAAGGGGCTGGGGATAGCTACCAACAGAAGAGATGACTCCTCGTGGCTGTCGCCAATAGACCTGTCTTCTGCTGTGGGGATATCTCGAAAACTAGGACTTCGGGGAGACTCTTTATAGTCTTCTTCAAAGCGACAGGCAGCTGGCCAAAAGGTGGGGGAGATCAATGTGCGGTCCGTTGCCAGTGCAGGAACAGAACAGGACAGGCCAGTTCATCAGCAAACACCCAGTCCAAGTACAGCTCCAAGCGCAGCTAGTCCACCGTGACTTGTCCATTGTTCCTTCCACGGGTTCCCATGGAAATGCACTGGTCCAACGAACACACCTGCAGGCAACACTTGGCAGACATCCCACCTTAGCCAGGCCAGAAGCTCCTGTGTTGGGTATTAGGGTCTCAGTCTCAGTCCTAGGAGTTTTCAGTCTCTGTCCTTGACAACGGTCGTGAGGCAGATGAGGGAACTTCGGACCATCTCTTACAGGGATGCAGTTTTTTTTTATTGTGTTTTATTGCCCTCGGGTGTCCAGTAGTTCAAAATGAAAATTTAATTGTAATTATCAACCCAATTTTCATTAGTCAGTGCCCCGTGAATCCTAGGAATCAGTGTTTCTTAATGGGCAGTGGGTGTGAGGGATATCACAATATTATATGACTTAGGTGTTGGTTCAATATGTTTTGAAAATACTTCTAGGATTATACAGCTGGTTTTCATTTTTAAATTCTATAGAAGGGTATCCTCAATAGATACACGTATTAATATGTGTCAATCGGCCGAGTTTCAAGAGGATTCCCAGCTCTTGTAGTATAATTGATTAACTTTGCACCCTGGAATAAATGTGAATGGATTTGTCAAGGATGTGTGTTTTCTTCTTGACTGCATTCACATATAGTTAGAAGAGTTTCATTGAGCATATTCCTACTCCACTGGATAATTCTATACATTATGAAGGGTTAGGTTTTATGATACAAAATTAACACACAAAACTTTCATACAATATGTTCTCATGCAAACATATCCTTACATCAGGGCTATGCTCTGTTTTCCAGGAGACAGATTACAGCACTGTTGTAATTTAATCTTGACAGAAACCAGAAACTGTGACTTTATTATTGGTGGGATTATAAATTAAATTAATTCACTTTCAAACTTTTTTTTTATTATCCCAAGTAGCTTTTTCTTTTGAATTTTAGTGAGTAAATTGCCTTCATCACATTCTGCACCCACAGCTGAGAAGCATGTGTATTGCAGAATGTGCTATAGCCACTACAGTGATTGGTGTAAATAGAAGTGAGGCAAAGTTAAAATACTCTCCTAAAACATATGGCATGAAATTCAACAGTACATTAGTTTAAGAGCTGCTAGAAGGCTTTCCTGTATTTTATTCATGTCCTATTTCTCATGTAGCATTTGCTTGTGTTTTGTTAAGATTCTTTAATTCAGTAATTAGTAAATCTGAAAAATTTACCCAAATTATAATAATTTTGAAGCCTTTCAAGGCAGAACTGGGAAGCTTAGTACATATTTGTATGATTTCAAATATGTACAAATTCTTATACCAACTCTCAGGATAAAATTGGTTGAGACAAGTTCTACATCCGTGAGCTGTTTAGCCACACCATTTTTCAGTAAAAAGACAAAACAAGTTAGATGAAAATCAAACTTAATATGTAGAATGCTTTAACTACGATTTGATCTCCCAGTAAGTCACTTGCCCTGAAAACACAAACAAATTACAAATATTAACAAACTGACCATGCAAGTAATTATGGTGGTGCTTTAAATTTCAGTGTTTTTTATGCAGTTCCATCTCATGTGTTGGTAGGTTCCTATAAAAGAAAAATGGAAATTTGGCCCACTAAACCGATTATTAAAAATAAGTAAAAACTTCTTGTGGCTAACACAGTGACAGAGTCCATGTGAAGAAAGGGTTATCACATTCAGGTGTGATTTTGCTGCTAGCAGTTTCTCTGCTCTCAAACTGTTTTCCTTATCTTCAATGCAAGGATGTTTGACATTCTTAGAAAAGAGAAAAGAAACAAACTTTCCCAACAAAATACGCCTGGTGAAACAAGTTGTTAATTGCATTAACTTATTCAGGTGGAGTTTTAGCTTTTATTCTATGAAGTGCTTGTTGCACCATTTGTGTTGTTTCCCACAGGTTTTCAGTGGAGTGTCCTCCAACTGATTGTTCAGTGGAGGGAATGAGATTGCTTTTAAAAAGTTTTCCAAGAGTTGCAGTCTGTGAGTTAGGCAAGTTGCTTTGTTTTTTCAGGGTTTCAGCAGGCTTCTGCTGTTCGCCCTGGAGCAGTTCACCTTATCAGCTTGCTCCTTTGGTTCCAGTGATTTTCCTTTTGGATATGATCAAATTCAACGCAAGCAGTGCCACTGCCTAAAGCCTTTTTTAATAACCAATCATCTTTTTAGTAACCAATTGCTCCCTATCCAAATTTTTTGCATCAAGTCCACCCCAGGGGTAGGGAGGCGACTAATAAATTAACCAAGGAAGGATAACAAAATATTTTCCCCTAAAGTTTTCCTATAGCCCCCACAGAGGAAGCTGCATGATAAATACCTAGGCCTACATAGGGACAACACCATGCCCACAAGGCAGCATCTGTAGAATTGGCCTCAGGATCAGAACCTGCCAATTCTAGTTCTCCACAACAAACCACAGACTGGTGGTGGAGGGGGGTGTGGGTTCCCACAAGATAGGGTTTGCAGAATTGGATTCAGGACTGAAACCTGCCAATTCTGGCCTTTCACAACAAAACACACAAAAAGCACACAGGCAAGAGTCCCCTCCAAACAGGGGCCTTTGACTCCACACAAAAGAAAAAGGAATTAAATCCCCAAATCCATTTATCAAAATTTCCACAATTCTTTCAGAGCAAGGTGTGTTCAAACTTCTAATCCTACAGAAGAAATCACAATTTACACAACCCTTTGAATAATCTAAGATCTTTTTAACAATTCTCCCCCCTTAGGGATAAAATTTAAGGTGGCTCAAGAGGCCCGTGTCTACCAGGAAACACACCTCCTCTCGATCAGGGCCCACCTTAAAAGTTAAAAAGGGCTCCAGTGTAGTGGATCTCTGGTATAATGGGAGCCCCTGACACTCCTAACAATCCATCTCCATTATCCTCTGGACTTCATCCTCTTGAGGATCCAGCCGTCTCTGTGGACAGTCTTGCTTCCAGTGTCCCTACAGATTCCTTCCCAGCTGCTGTTTGTGTCAGCTCTCCCCTTCCAAGGAGGGAATGCCTCTGCCACATCTTTGTGGCAGACGCCATGCCCTCTATCCCGGGGGACCCCTCGGACCTTGCAGTTTATTCCTCTGGGGCTGCAAAAACTCTGCCATCACCTTTGCCTTTTCTTCATCCGTTTTTATGTACACTTGCTGTATCTTTCTAATAAGTTCATCTAGGGACTTATTATGTCTTTCTTCTATTCCCCCCTGCTACTGCCTGTGGGTATTCATAACAAGGTGTTATAATTTAAAGTCCCATTTTCTGTCCACTTTTCACCATCATCTAGTTTATACAGTGGCCACTATTTATTACAGTACTTAATCAGGGTGCTCTTTTTCATAGCTCTTCCATGGATTCCTCCCAGTTCTTTACAGTGTGCTAACACACATCCTAATGGACATTTCTGGGTTATCTCTTTGCTTGCTGGTGATCCCATTGTCTCCCCTGTCTACTCCTCTCTCTCTCATCTCTTTTCTCTTTCTTCCACACAAACCTAACTTTACACTTTCTATACATTTCCTCCCAATTTTCTTCTCAAATCTCCCAATTCTGGGTAACCAACTCCCTTCTTCCACACACTAAGGTAACAATAAATGCTCCTCGTAATTCTCTTCTTATCCTCAGCCACTCTCCTCTTACTCTAGCATTGTCTCCTCCTTCATTATCTGTCAAGTTATTTATCCCTGCTCTTTCTAGTCAAATGCTAAGCTCGCTCTCCCAGCAGTTTGGACACCACTTACTCCTTTTAGTGGATGTACAGTACCACTTTCTCTGGCAATTGGCACATGCACACAAAGTCCAAGCCTCACAGTTATTCCTACACACTAAACATGGGATTTCAAAAGGACCTGGGATGAAATCAGATGGAATTACATCAGAAAAATGTTGGGGTTCTGGGTGTTCCCCATCAAGAGCTAAGATTCTCCCTTGCCAAACATATGGCCCATCTCAATTAGGATAACAAGGGTTAACTCCAAACCATCGATCCCGACAACTTCTACTCATTCACTCATTATCATTTGCTTTGCTTTTCTCTGGCCGTTCCCATGGCCAGGTTACGGAACCGCAGATAGAACTCTGCGCTCGCTTCAAGCCTGCAGCACGTCTCTGACTCCCACTCATACATAATATCACCACAAGAAAACAACAGCGAGGCCTCTAACCCCTGGGGGCCTCTAACCCCAACCCTGGAGGACTCTAGCCCCTTATTCCTTAAAGGTACCTTTCCTTTTGCCCGGGACTAATTTTGGGAGACTCCAGTCTCATCGGGGTTTTCAACCCACCCTCAGGGACTCAAACCCCTGACCACTCATGAGTACTACTTAGTCAGGCAGAAAATACTTTAATTTGGTGCAGATGATCCTTGTCTACCCCTGCCATGATCCAAAGGACAGCTGAGCTCCCCCTGAAAATTCAGGGTCGCGACTGGGAGGTCTGCTTACCCCTGGATCTGGCAGCTGGGCAGAGATGGTCCCATCTGGGTTGCCAGTTGATTTTCTCCAATGCTGAGCCAAGAGTCACTTCAGAGACTAACTCAGTGAGGTGGGTATTTGCTTTATTCGGCACCGGGTACGTGAGGGATCATTCCTTCTAACACACACACTCAGCACTTTACACAGCACATTATATGGTTACATTTCATGCATATTCATTACATTCCTTGGGATAGGAGTGGTTATACAAATTACTTCTCGGAAGTCATTAATAACATTAACATATGTGACGCACAAGTGCAGTGTACCCTGGTGGTCGCACTGAGGAAGGCTCTGAGTCTTCCTTGGGGGCCATTCCGATGAAGGCTGACAGTCCTCCTCACTTTGCACTTTTCACCTTTCTTTCTGAAGCATGCGCAATCCTTTGCTGGTTGGTTCATCAGTTTGGATTTTTTTTGCTTCAGTTTCAACAGGTTTTGTTCCTCTTATCTTGACAAGGTGCATTTTGTTTCTCTTATCTTGACAAGGCTAAGGTGCGTCCTGCTTTGCCTGTTAAATAAACAGGTTTTTTCCACTTCTCTCTGAGGAAATCTCTTCCCGAACCGGTTGAGGGGAGGAGTCGCGTGAGTTTGTTTCCTAGAGGGGGCCCTTTTGGAGGTTTTCTCCTAAATTTGCCCTAAACCAGGACAAATACATAAATTGGCGCCCAACGCGTGGCTCGAGAGAGTGGAAAAAACCTGTACTGATTGCATTTTGGTTGTACTTACTCTGTGTTGGGATAAAGCAGTCAGTAGCCATGTTGTTTAAATTCATACTGTCTCTTGGGGTAGAGGCCTTCACGTGTTTCTGGTCCCTAGGCGTTTTTGAGGTTTTAATACCTTTATGGTCCCTAGGTTTATTTTCTTATCCAGAAATAGCTCCGATATTGTCCCTAACACGTAGTTTTTACAGTAGAGGGGCACGGATTAGAATAGCTATTGGGCTAGGCTTAGTGATAATGGTTTGTAGGAAGTTTATAAAGGTGCTGGAGTCTGTTCCGGGTATGTATGGTTCATGGTTATGCACCCAGTTTGTTAGAGGAGGAGAAGGGGATGAGGCTTTTCAGCCTTTCTTTTCCTTCTTCTCCACTGAATCTGTTACATCACTATTGGAGAACGTTCAGTTTCCCCTGAATGTTAGAGAGACAATCTTTCTGGTACTTAATCTGGTAAGCTTCCTCTATACAGTCTGCAGCTTCTCTGGAATGAGGGCTGAGATTTCTAGAGGGGCTGATGAAACCCCTGACCCAGTAGTGGACCCAGGCATGAAAAATTCTGAGTAGTGTGGAGAATGGGAGGATATAGGCCAAATCCTGAAGGAATTTTCTGACCCTATGGTCTGGGACTTTTCACATGAACAAATTCAGAAGCCAGCTGAAGTGGGGAAATACCTGAAAGAGAACTGCAGTGAAAAGTCTAAGGAAGAAAAGATCATTGCAGTAAGTTAGGCCCTGACCTATGCTCATCGCACACTGCTAGATACTGTAGGGCAGCAGACAAAGGAAAGGAGGCAGGGAGATAAATCAACAGCTACCACAGTCACTCAGGCTGCAGCCAACACCCCAGTAACGAAGCCAGTAGCTAAACCAGACAGTGAGCCTAAGCGAACAGCTAAACCAGACAGTAAGCCTCAACCAATAGCTGTTGCTACTAGCACGAGAAGCGGAAAGTGCACAGACAAAACTGATCGACCAGTAGAAGATAATGATAATGATAATGATAATGATAATGATAATGATAATGATAATGATCCGAGAGAAGGACACTCAGCACCTCCTAACATAAAATCAGGAGTCAAAACAACTGGCCCAAGATCAGAAGCCAATATTGAGTCCTTTTCCCTGAAGGACCTCCGTAGCCTAAGAAAAGATTACACTCGAATACCTGATAAATCTATAATTAGTTAGTTAGCCCAGTCAGAGAGAGACCAGATGTAAAGAACGTGCTCTACTCTGCAGCCAAGAGCGATCGTTTGTCCTAGACCCTTTCACAAAAAAACCCTAAAGAGACTAGAAGCCGACCACTAGGATTCTAGAGTCGATGTTACAGAAAGTCTAAAGCCAACTACACCCCAACAAAAAAAATTTTAGCAGCCTATAAACGAGTCCAAGCCACCTCAAAAATAATTAGTACAAAAGCACAACTCCTTCTAGCACTCTGACTACCAGTACTAGAGTAGATGTTCAAAGCAAAAGTTCCCTCTACCCACCATGCCACCAGTGCTACATAGAGCAAGTAGATTGCTCTTACTACGCAGAGCGAGCCTATTAATAAACTAAATCGCCCTAAGATTTTAGAAATAATTACAAATTGGCCTGAAGGTAAAGATTTTAGTTTCACAAATAAAGAACAAAATCAAGTAACACGAGCTAAAGAAGCTCCACCGTACAGCCAACTGCCAGCAGAAGAAATACGTTACTCTCTTTTCACTGACAGTTCCTGTCGCATTATAAAAATAAACCAGAAGTAAAAAGCAGCTGTATAAAGCCCCACACAAGTCACAAAGAACACTAAAGAAAAAAGTACATCAAGCTAGGTTACAGAACTCAAAGCTGTTCAACTAACCCTAAATATTGCTAAAAGAAAGAAGTAGCCAAAGCTCTACCTCTGCACTAATTCATAAATAGTAGCTAATGCTCTGTGGGGATGGCTGGAGAAGTAAAAAGAAACTAATTAGCAGCATAGAAGAAAACCAATTTAAGCTGCTGAAGAGTAGAAAAGCATCGCTGCTAAAGTAGAGAGTTTACCTATAAAAATCCACCACATAGATGCCCATGTCCCCAAGAGCAGAGCTAATGAAAAGCACCAAAATAATAAGCAAGTAAATCAGGCTACAAAAATAAAAGTGTCAAAGATAGATTAAGAACACAAGAGAAAGTTGTTCCTAGCTCGATAGGCCCATGATGCCTCAGGCCATCAGAATAAAAATACCACCTATAAGTAAGCACGAAAACGAAGAGAAGATGTAACCACAGATAGTATTTCTCAAGTTATCCATGACTGAGACGTGTGCTACAATCAAGCAAGCCAAGAAAGTAAAGCCCCTCTAATACAGTGAGCAGAAGTCCAGATACACATATAAAGAAGCCTAGCAAGTTGATTACATCACACTGCCACAAACACACCAAAGTAAATGCTACGTGCTCACAATAGTAGAAGCCACCACTAGATAGAAACCTAACTTGTGCCTCACGCTACTGTCCAAAACACCATCCTAGGCCTTAAAAAGCAAGTCCTGTAGAAGCATAATACCCCTGAAAAAATTAAGTCTGACAATGAAACTCATTTCAAAAATAGCCTCATAAACGCTTAAACTAAGAAACATAGCATTAAGTAAGTGTACCGTATCCCCTACCATGCACCAGCTGCAAGGAAAGTAGAAAAGTACAATAAACTGTTAAAAACCACCTTGAAAGCACTGAGTAAAGAATCTTTCAAAAATTAAGCAAAAGCTACCTAGTTAGTCAACACCCAAAGTTCCACCAACCGAGCAGGTCCTGCCCAATCTGAGTCCTTACATATAGTAAATAAAAACAAAGTCCCAGTAGTGCATGTTAAAAGTTTGTTAGAAAAAATGATTTACATCAATTCTGCCTCAAGTACAGACAAACCCATTTGTAAAATTGTCTTTGCTCATAAACCAAGTTGCACATAGTAAATAATGCAGAAAGATAAAACAACACGATGTATAACTCAAAGAAATCTAATTGAGTAAAAATCATATGCCGATATCACTGTTTGCTAGATGCTACTGCCATTGTCTGTACATTAAACAAAACAGACATAAAATAAAAAAAAATGTGTAAGTGAGAGGATATGTGTAAGTGTTGAAAGTATAAAAAAGTAAAAGATAGAGTTTTGAGTAAGTAAAAATGAAAGAGTGGGGAATCCTACAACTCTGCAGCCTAAGGCCTAAATTCAGTGGCTCGGTGTAAGACATGACAGAAGCATAAAAAGTATTGCTTTTTTTTTTTTTAAGTAGAATGAATAAAAGTTTTTACATGAATAAAATGCATGATGTATGTGTGTGCAGAGTTAGAATATATTAATTTTGGTAGTAAGTTGACGATAGGGGGATAAGGGGTGCCTAGGCCAGAAATAGGTTTTGCACCTTTAAAACTGCATCTGAGAGTAAAGGCAGGTAGAGAAGAAGCGACGAGTTGTTATCAGAGACTGCACTTCCTCCCCTGCATTCCGCTCCTGGACGGTGTTGTCTACAGCACGGACAGACGAACAGGACAGAGATCTTTGCTTTTAGTTAGTTTCAGCTAGCTGAGGCAGAGAGGTTTCCCTGGACTGTTTTTTCCCCTTTTCTTGGAACTGTTCGAACCTGCTCTGGACTGGAGATCTGGGGGAGCACCAGGGGCTTGCACCTGTGGCCCACCGGGACCTCGCCTGGGTGACAGCATTTTTCCAGCACCGAAGGGACAGATGGCAGAGCGACCACCCACAAAAGAGAGACTTTCTGAATTTGTCACCTCTACAGAGCGGCAAGAGGATTTTTGTTATTTGGTATTGTTCATTCTTTGTGCTGGGGAGTGCTTTGCCTGTTAAATAAACAGGTTTTTTCCACTTCTCTCTGAGGAAATCTCTTCCTGAACTGGTTGAGGGGAGGAGTCGCGTGAGTTTGTTTCCTAGAAGGGGCCCCTTTAAGGTTTTCTCCCAAATTTGCCCTAAACCAGGACAGTCAGTAACAAGTTGTTAAACTGTATTGACTGGTCACTCAAATCCCCAGTGTGTACGTGCAGAAGGAGTTGTTTGTGAAAGATAGTTTTCATTTTACTACCTAATGGTGTAAAAACAGTTTATACAGGTGGCTAGTGTTTTTCACAGTCCTATCGCTCTTTCTCAGGGAAAGCAGATTGTTTTCCACAGTCCTAGAGTTCATCTCAAGGAAAAAAAGTTGTTTTTCACTGCTGCAGGACTCTGTTCTCACGAAGAGCTGACAGCTTTCTCATGGCTTCTGTCGGCTCAAGTCAGGATTCATTTTGTAGGTCTTTGGCCTGCTGTTTCACTACCACACTTTAATTCTTTGTAAAGTGCTCTTCCCTGTTTCTATGATTTGGGAAGGTGAGTGTTGGAAGGTGTAACGTGGAGAGGTGGGTTGGAGACAGAGACGACACACACCCAAGGTCCATGTGGCAATAGACAGAGCTTTTATTGTTTGAACCCAGCTTTATATAGGGGGCTTGAAACATCCTGGTCTAAAACGCTCATTGATCTGCTCTTAACACCTCCCATTTCTGTGATCAGTGAGATGTCTGCAGCTTAGGATGGAACGTGATTGGTTGAGGTCCCTGTGTGTCCACCCAAGGGGCCAGTTTATAGAACCAGGCAAGGTTTCTTATTTATAACCAAACTAATTGCTCAGCCACAGACCAGC
>VZSE01002021.1:1086492-1099634 GCA_013398275.1 Promerops cafer | reverse complement strand
AGAAATTAAACCGACAAGGAACTTGTATAGATCTCGGAGGGGAAGCAACTACACAAAACTTTTAAAAAGTTCTAGTTAAAACGGTAGGAACTTTGCAGAAAGTTTGCAAAAGTCTTTACCAATAATATTTAGAGCTAGACTCAAAGAGCGAAGAGGAAGATGTTTTAATATTTGCAGGCAACTTTTGTACAGTATTTATCAAAAGACACATGGCAATCAGAATGTCCATTGGTAATATAGAGAGAAGAAAAAAAAAACAAGCTCGCGAATTTGCCAATTATTTTTGAAAAATAGAGTCTTCTTGGACCATTGTGGTTTTGGCAGCTGAATTTATAGCAGCTGCGAGAGGAGAGGAAATTATTTTACGGCATTTGGACATTTAAATTGTTTTAGAAATTGTACAAAAGATTAAAAAAAGGTAGGATGAGTACTTGCGAACCATGGGCTTGGTTTGCTGGATAAGGGCAAACGTTTAGATTGTACTAAATTTTTTTTTTTTTTTTAGTTTTTTTTACTTGTTAAAAAGCAAAAATTGCCATGCAGGTTCACACGCTGTTTGTTAATTTATAATAACTTTTTGTTTCCAGACTTCATCCTGTTCAAAAAAAAAAAAAAAAAAAGAAAATTACCAACCTGAAATTACTGTGTTTGAAATATTTTCTTATGGTTTGTAATATTTCTGTAAATTTATTGTGATGATATTTTAAGTTCTTTTTTTTTTTTCTCCTCATTTTCCGTAGTTGTATTTTAAAGATTCGGCTCTGTATTACTTGAAATCAGTCTGCCGACAGTCCATGTATATATTTGAACTAATACCATCCTTATAACAGGTACATATTCAAGTTAAGTTTTTACTCCATTATGCACAGTTTGAGATAAATAAATTTTTGACATATGGACACTGAAGTTCCGCTTGAGTCTTGGATTTATTATTGTAATGCAAGGTGTTTTTTAAATAATTCATGCAGTCGAAGTTATCATCGTAGCCAACCGAATACGATAAATAATGCAGTAATATATAACTATATATATATATAACACGCATGAATATTTTCATAGGTATGTATATAAAGAGAGAAAGTACGATAGCTTTAATGGAGTAACTGCCTGTGCCTCCTTCGGGGGGGACGGGAATGCGGAGTGAGAGGCTGGTTCCCAGTTCCCTCCCTTCCCTCCCGAGGACGCGGGGTGTGGCGGGGTCCGGGGGGTTCTGTCGCCGCTGCCTTTCGCCACTTGTTGCCCCCGGAGGGGCCGAGCCGGGGCTGGCGGGGCCGGCAGCACGGCGGGCGGGCTGCGGGCACTGCCACGGCCTCCCGGCTTCCACGGGCGGATAATGCACTTCTCCCTTTTCCCAGCCGTGCCTCCTTCCCCTGGGCAGGCAGGAGGGGAGCAGGCTTCCCACGGCCGGGAACCCGAGCGCGCCCGGCCTGGCCGGGCTTAGCCCTCCCCGCTCCCTTTGTCCGCCACTTCCCAAACTTTCTTCTCCTGGCTCTTGGGCCGCGCAGGAGGAGGTGAGAGGTGGGGGCAGGGGTAGGGTTGGCCGGGCAGAGGTAAGAAACAACAAAAACCGAACAAACAAAGAAAAACAGTCTAATGCCAGAGACTTTCACGTTTTATCACAGCTCTTTCTTGAATCCTATTTCTTAAATTGCCAGCGCGGTGTAGCCCCGTTTCGGACACTCCCTGCAGCCGGTCACAGCCCAAAAGAGAAGCGGTGGCCCCCGCCATATAGAAGGAGAGATCCACCGTCCGTGCCAGGTAGAGTTTTACTTTGTACAGTCGNTAATAATAATAATAATAATAATAATAATAATAATAATAATAATAATAATAATAAATAAAGGTACGAAATTTGGGATTTGAAGTACTGTGATTGCAAACTGGTCGTGTCTTCTGCTAATGGCATGTGGTACGTGGCAAGGAAAGCATGTGATGTTTGGCTTAGGCAAGGCACAAAGTGGGCACTCCGGCACGGGGCAAGCGTTGCTGAGCTTTTCTCTCCAGTATTTCTTGTCAGCCACTGGATTTTGCTTTAGGTCGGGGAGGAAGAAGGCTGGGTAAAATGCACGCACGTGCACACACACACACACACAAACACACAAAATTACCTGGCTGGTTGTGGCTTTTATTTGGTATTGCTATTTCCTAGGCTCAGTTCTGGCCTTCATCCTTGAAGCCTGGTGTCCAGATGAAAACTAACATTGCCAGAATAGGAGACGTGGAGATTTGCTCACTGCCTGGTTTTGTAGTTTAGCTCCCTTTGTCCCTTTTATTTCTGCACCATCGCGGTACTTGGACAGGACAGCAATTTTTGCAGATTCTCAACCTTTTCTGTGTCTTTTGCACTACTGCAACGAGTAAAACATTCTTTTTCAGAGCTGGGAGCGTTTGCAATGCATTTGGGGATTATTCACGTGGTAACGAGCCCACATCCCCGCTCTCCGCTCGCTCGCCTCGCTGAGAAAAGAGAACCAGGAATAAAAGCCCAATCGATATCACGATTCCATTTTTAAAAGCGAATCTTAGCCAATTAACAGCAATAAAACCTGGCCCCTTTTTGAAGTGCTAACTAAAATATTCGAGGGGGGTATTTGGAAATGTTGGTCCTTTTACAATTCGCATAGAGAAGGAGAGCTAATACCCCTAAACAAAAGGCACTAAGCCACATATTCAGGCTTAGTGAATTCAGCAACTTTTTATATGGGCAATTTGTTTAAGCTTAGATTTCGGAGTACGATTTGGAATATATGTGGTTGAAACCTGATATCCCTTGGACAGATTCCTTACGTCCGTCCATCCATCCATCCATCCATCCATCCATCCATCCATCCATCCATCCATCCATCCATCCATCCATCCATTTGTCCATTTAGGGAGGATAACCCAAAGCATTTTACATGTACAGCTGAACAGTTTTATTTTTAAAGTACTACTTGGAGGAACGCCATTGTCCACTGCTCATTTTAAATTCAACACATTCAATAACGCCATTTACACCTAAGCCATTATCCTGGGCTTTCGTTTATGGCAGCTGAAATGTGTAGCAGAGCTCGTGGGTATGCTTTTATTTTGGTTATTGAAGACCTTTGGGGCTCTCCGTGGTTTCCCTCTCGTGAATTGTTGTGTATTTTTTAGCCAGAGTGATGCTTGGCCCAAGAGTGCCAGTGTAATGTTTCCCTAACCTTCCTCAGAGCCGAAGTGAACCCAAGGATAAGATTATAGTTTCCCCTGTGATTTTTTTACGGCTTTTTAAGTACTGGGGTGTTAAAATATTTTGCGGAACTGGAGAGGTAGATTAGCAGGGTTTCTTGCCAAAGCTGGGAAGCTGGTATTACAGACTGTCCCAGGGGGAAATCGCTCACATTAACCACTAAATGAATATTTGACAAGGGCTCATTCGGGGGTATTATTACTACAAACGGGTCCCTACTGGACTTTCCAAGGGTCAAAGAGCAATGGTTCAATTAATTATTTAGACTGTTAGTAGATTTGGTTGTAATAGCTGTACTTATTTCTGCAACCGACAGCTTCTTGCGGTGGGGGATCTGGGGAGAGGCTCTGCCTCGCAGCCCCGGCTCCAGCCCGCGGCTCTCGCTTGCCGACAGATATTTCTTGGCCGAAACCACGTTTTTATTCCTTGAGATACCCACTGGTGCCGGGTGGGACATCAGGGGTGACGGTGATCCCCACAGCAGAGTGTTTTCTCTCAATATTAATTCCTCCTCGTCCCCAACGGGCAGCAGAGCTGGATATCTGCCTCCGAATAGAAGGTAGATAGCCCAGCAATTTAAGTAGTATATAATGTAGGTCCCACTGAAAGAAAGAGGCCCATTACTGATAGGTGTGATTAGATACACTTCAATCATTTAAATCCTGATCTAACTCAAATACTAAAATGTAAAACCTGCTTCGGTGGTTGTGAGATTTCCGAGGATATATGCAAAATGCTGACATTCTGATGGCAGAAGAGCTTCGTCTTTGCGTTTTTTAACGCCAGTCAGCCTCGCCTGACACTGTCGTTTCAACATTTTTCTTGGTGAGGAGGGAAGAGAGAAGGGAGGATTATTTTGTTTAATTTCTACAACAAACATGTCCGTAGTAGTAGATACCAAAAAAAAAAAAAAAAAAGGCAAAAACCCCCCAAAATAATGTTGGGAGTGTGCGATTAGGTGACAATAATGTATGTTGAATGAATAAGAGATAAGCTGCAAGGGGGGAGAGGGAAGCAGTAATTACAAACCCAATTCATTCAGCTTTTCAGGACTTTTGTTGTGGGAGCTCCATTGACGGGCTTCGAGCTGCCAGTTTTCTCACATTAAAAAGAACTGATCAGCGCCTCAGGGGGACAAGCAACACCGCTTAACTGCATAGTGATGGGGTCCTCATTTAGAGCCATTACAGCAAGAAAATTAAACAGAGCCTTTGTGTGCACCAGGTTTACTTTTCAATTGCTGACAGTTTATAGCTAACTGCTCAGAGATTTAAGTTTGATTGCGGTTTGATCGCCTACTAGTTAGCACCGCCGCTATTTTAGTTTTGGTAATTAAAACCAGTTTTTCTGACGATGGCACGGGGAATTACGAGAGTTTGGTACTATTTTGCTTTTGAGGAATCAATTCACTTGGCGAGGACGTACAGCGCTACAGTGAGTGGGGGCTGGTTCACTTGCGAATTGGAAAGAAAAGGAGCCCGGGGTGGAATTCCCGGAGCCGCGCGTTTGGCTGTGCGAGAGCGGGAGGGCTAGCTCGTCCTGCGGGCCGGCTCCGAGCCGGGCCCCGGCCAGCCCTGCCCGGGGACCGCGACGGCTCCAGGGCCGCGCCGCTCCGGACTCGGCGGAGCCTCTGCGCCGGCAGGTGCGGGCCAGCGGAACGGCGGGGAGGAACAAAGCGAAACCCCGAACCTCGCGGGATGGTTTCGGAGCTTTGCTTTGGAGTTCGCAGAGGGTTTGCTGTGGCTGAGCCGTGTGTGAGAGTGCCTCTGTGAGTGTGACTGTGTGTGACTGTGTGTGACTGTGTGCGTGTGTGCGTGTGTTTGTATCCGTGTGCGCCTGTGCGTACAGGGGGAGGGGGCGCGCCGAAACAAGCTGCAATTTTTCATTACAACTCAGTAATGTTGGAGGAGAGCACGGACGGCCCTTTCCGTACAGTGTGGTGCGGGTTTGGGCCCGGCTGTCCCGCAGGAGACGCCTGGGCCGCTGCAGCTCGGTCGGCAGGAGCGGGGGAAGGCTGTGGGCGGGGGGTCCTCGCTGCGAGCGCCCGCGGGGAACGAATCGGGGCTGGGCCGGAGAAGTTTCTGCAGGAGTTTGTGTCTGGCTCATCCGCTGGCGCAGCGTGCTGCCTCGCAGGACCTCTGCCATGTGGGCGAGAGCTTGTACAGTGTGGCTTTATGTTTCGGGGGCTTTGTTAGTTTGGTTTTGGTTTTGTTTTGTTTTGTTTGTTTGTTTGTTTGTTTGTTTTAATTTGTCCCTTTTAAATTTAATTCTTGTAGGATTTCTCTGTGTTTTGTTTGTGTTTTGCGCCCGTCCCCCCCCCGACCCCCTGATAAAAGCTCCTCTCCCTCCCTCCTTCCCTCCGAATGTGTTTCAGACTCAAGTCACCGAGAGGTTCTTCCAAGGCGGTTGCCTTCTTCAGAGGAGCGAGGTGGCCCGCAGCTCGGGAGGGTCCCCGAGGGGCACCCTACGGGGCGGGGGACTGTCAGGCCGCTTCTGCGGGGCCCGGCCGAGCACGATGGGGCCAAAGCGGCGACGCCGCCGGTTCCTACAAGTTCTGGGGACAGTGGGACGCCGGGGAAGAGCTGTCAGCCTCAGGGCACGGAGCTGGGCTGTGTCCTGTCGTGTCCCCACAGCGCGTCCCTGTGCCTCGAGCCCAGCGGCAGGCACGGCGCTGCTTCGGCCCCCGGCCGGGATGTGCCCCCACTCCCGGACAGGCGGCCGCTGCCCCAGGGAACGGGAGGGGAGGCCCGGCCGCCCGCGGGCTCCCCCGCCCCGGGTCCTCGGTGACCCCATCATCTCCGCAGCAGTTAGGGCTGATGACGTAATGTNTGGGGATGGGGAGGGGTAGAGGGGGGAATCCCACCGGGTGCTGGAAAGACACGGTCCTCTGCAGAGGCTTTCCCGCGGGAAGGCTCCGCAGGGGTGTCTTGGCACACCTGCTCACACTCACTCGCGCACACTCACAACTCACACGCATTCCAGGCTGAGGGCTTGATCCTGCAAACCCGCCTCCCATCCTGCGGGAAGCTCCCAGAGCTGGGGCGGCCGGTCCGGGCGAGCCGACCTTACTCGGGCGAGTAGGGCCGCCCGGGGCCGGAGCCGGCTTAATCAGAACCAAATCCCGCAGACCTCTGTAGGGCGGCCGGGCCGGGCTCCGGGAGCAGGGCTGGGGCTCATCCCCACGCTGCCCCCGGCTGCCGGGATCCGGTGTCAAGGCAGAAGCTCTCCAACGTGTCCTTCTGGCATCGCTGGGAATGATGGTTCCTTTAAGCTCTTACAAATTGCAGAAGTTGAGGAAGACAGAGAAATAATTAATGTATTAAAACAAGCAGCGAATTCCTCAGGAGGCACCTTATCAACTCCAGCCACACTGGCTTCATCCCTCCTCGTATGCTAATACCCCGTGACGTCATTGGCGCCAGATTGAATGTGAATCAGTTATGAAATTATTAGTTTTAGCTTAAAAAGCAATCTGGCTCTCCCGTGAGTGGGCTTTGCGTTGCTGCGGGTTCTCGCTCCGTGTCCTCCCCATGTTATGCACACACAGTAGTTGCGACTTTCCTGTCGCAATGAATCAATATTTCCAAAGCACACATCCTAACGGGGGGTGATGTAAAGAAACCCGTAGATTAATTGGGTCCCGTTTCTGAGTCGGCTGTGTCTTCCTTATCGATACACACTTTACACCTGAAACCAGGCAGTCGGATTTCCTCCTACTTTTCAGGTAGGCAAGAGCTCCTTGTGATTTATTTCTGTTAAGATCCCACAGAGGGGGTGTTATTCTTTACCAGCGTCTGTGAAAAAAATACCCAGAAGTTTGCTTTTGCTTTTGCTTGAGATGGAGGAAAATGGGCCAGAAAAGGGGGAATACAGAAATTGTTTGTTTGTTTCGAGTAGAAATATTTTTATTTAGAATTTTGAAAAGGAGAGCATCCCAGCGGTGGAGGGCCAAGGGATCTGAACGGGGAACAATGGGAATTAACACAATTTCAATCGCTGAGGCCACTCTAATTAGATGTCTGGGTCCGGCGAGATCAAATACCTGAATCTAAACCCCTCGGCTCGGTTTCTTTCGCTTGCAAATGCTTCTGAAAAACGGTTCTTGAAGAAACCAAGCTACCCCCAAATTCCCCGGAGTCCCTTCCGAGGAGTTTGGCCGATAACAACTTTCTCCATGGGTTGGGGGGGCCGGCGCGTCCCCTCCCCTCAGTGGCCGCCGGCCCCGCCCGCCCTCGGNCCCCCCGCCCCCGCCGGCCCTGGCCCGGCACCCCCGGTAACACCCCCACACCCCGCTCCCCCCGCAATTGCTGCAGGACACTTCGGTCTCTTCGGCCGTTTCTTTCTCCCCGTCTCCGGAGAGCTGCTCTGCTCCCATGAATTATGAATAAACGCTCTCCTGGGGAGCTCCGCCATCGGCCCATCTCCGCTCCCGGGGCTACGGAACCCCGGGGTGGAACTGCCCGGCCGTGGCAGGGATGGTGGCACCGGCCCCAGCTCCCGCTTCGAGCAGCCCCCTAAGCAGGGAGGGAAAGAAGAAAAAGAAAAGGAAGGAAGGAAGGAAGGAAGGAAGGAAGGAAGGAAGGAAGGAGAGAAGGAAAGAAAGAAAGAAAGAAAGAAAGAAAGAAAGAAAGAAAGAAAGAAAGAAAGAAAGAAAGAAAGAAAGAAAGAAAGAGAAAAAAGTTGCAACTGGCTGAGAAGTGAGTTTCTGACTAATGAAATCCAAAATGAGCGGCGAATATAAAGTATTGTAAGATTTCTTCCCTGCCCCCCAGGCACTGATTGGCAATACTTTTTTATTTTTTTCTTTTTTTTTTTTTTTTTTTTTTTTTTTTTTTTTTTTTGTGCGTTGGTTTGAAAAGCAGGAAGAAATGTAATGAATTGAGTGCTGTCAGAGATGTCTTCTCTGTTGATGTGGTGAATGGCAGTAGCTCCCTGATCCAGTGCAGGTGCAGTAGAGCTGGGGAATAAAAGAGGGGGGCTCTCTGTTCAGTGGAAAAAGCACATTCCCTACAATAGACCACACACTGCCAGCCAGCACGGCATCAGCTCACACTCTCAGACTTTTTTTCGCCTCTTTCCACAGTCCTGAGCTCACAAAATGGCTATACATTAGCACTAGTTAGGGTTTGCTTTTAATGAACAGTTGTGACTCCTTTTGACCAACATTTAAATCTGCTGTGCTCTCTCTGAAGACAGGTCTGTTTTGATCACAGGTTTTAAAAAATGGCCCGTTTCCTAACAAGGCGGCTTATTCAGGGCCATCAGTTGCATTTGATTGCAAGAAAAAAAAAGGCTCTCGATTAATAAAACGCATTTCCCAAGTGCTTCTAACGGAGAAAGTTTTTTGCCTTTTTTTTTTTAACATATAATAAAGTGTTGTGGGAAGGCGGAGAGACACTGTTTTTAAAAGGATGAGATGGTCTAATCCTATACACGAACGCATTTTAATCCTGTTTAGAGATAACCTGTCTCCTTTTTGGCTTGATATATTATCCTTATACATGGATAAAAACTTTGCACTCATAATAATTCGGTCCAGATTGTTTTCTTGGCTTATTTCCGTAATATTTTTTAAACTTCTTTTTTTTTTTTTTTTTAACCCTCTCGACAATCTGCTCAGAGTAAGCTAGGTTACACTTGGTTACACAAGTTTTATTCAAAATTATTTCCAGGGCGAGGGCTCACTCCTCAGCCAAGAGGACTGATTGATTCTGTCCCTCTCCGCCTCGATTTGATGTGCCTCGTCCTATCGCGGCCAAGCCAATGAGCCGGGATTTTCATGGCATCCCGGAGCAGCCCTTGCTGATTCCTCTTGCACCTAACCTGCAAGAAGTAGATTAAGCTCTTTTGGATATACTTGCTGATGCATTGCGCTGAGGAAAATTGCTCGGCGTTTGCTTATAGAAACCCATGTTACTGTGAACGTTCTTTTTTCCCCCTAATCGTGGTAACAAATAGCATCAGCTCCTGGAACAGTTTGGCAAAGCCATTCGTGCCTGAGTAGTGCTGAACAGGAGAAGCTGACAGCTACCCGGTTATTACCTGGGCTCCGAGTAACCCCCACCCCCAGCCGACAACAAAACGTGTTGGCAATAAATGACATTGGAACCACCAGTCAGGTGCCGGTGGGCGCTCGGAGCACGTTTCCAGGGGGCAGATCCTGTCATCCCGCGCACAAAGAATGGACCTTGTCTACACAGGAGACAAGAGATCGATGCTCCTATATCATATCAATCATATCATATCAATCATATCATATCATATCGATAATTCTGTATGAAAAATAAGTCTCGTCTACACTTTGTTCGGGACGTTTCAAACGCGCTGGAGCATCATCACCTGACAGTGCCTTATTTACTGCCAACAAGTTGTAGCTCCCCCAGCCCCAGCCTCGGCCCCGTGGCAGCTCAATAACAAACGCCGCAGAGTTTTGCCGGGGGCGCGGGGTGCCCGGCCCCGCCCGGGGAAGGGGCTGCGCCCCGCCGCTGCTCCCCGCGCCACCGGACAGCCTTTGTGTCCTCCTGCTGCACACACCCATAATTAATCCTCCTTCTTACCGCTTACATCCCGGACCCAAGGGGCAACTCAAACCTATTTAGATCGCCTTGGTTGGTTGCACAAATTTAAGTGGCAAATGAGTTATAAACCTAATAACTGCTTTAATAAAAATAATTATTTGATTATGGCAGAGGAAATTTGCTGGAGTGCAGGGATGCTGCTGGGTTTGCGTTTTGGTGGTGGTGAGGTTCGTCTTTGCTTGGAACTCAAACGCCTTTAGAAAACGTTACTCTGAAGAAAAGGATCCCAAAGTCAAAACAAAATGAAAAACAAACAAAAAGCACCCCAAAATCAAAATCCTAAAAGACTTTACATTAAAAAAATCGCCCTGATTCTCAGAGTACCGTGGAACATTTCCCGTGATATTCGAAAGAAGAATTAATTTGTAAACAGAAAAATCAATATGAGATTTGAGTGGCTTTGAATTAATTGCAAACAGTCAACACTGAGGACCATTAATCACAAACGATGGTACCTCTTTCGCTTTCTCCCCGTTAAGGATGAAGTTTCTGAGCCTCTTTCAAGTGTATTTATGCTTCTGGTTTTACAAGAAAAAGTGAGGATACAACAAGACCAGTCGCGTTGTCCTCTCTATACTTTTAACGCTAGCATATTGTTTGATTACTAATTCGAGTTAATATGATCTTTATGGCAACATAACAGTGGATAATTGGCCCTTTTTCTGAACAACAATGTAAATCACAATCGCTTTATTATTTAATAACGTCAAACGCTTCGTTGGATTGGCCCCGACAGAGAAGACCTTTTCTTTCTAGGCAGTGTTGTTGAGAAAGAACAATGCAGATCTAATTGTGGAGATTTCAGAAGTTGGCTCCTGTAAATGAACAGCTTAGATATGGAAGTTCCAGCAGATGTCTGCACTTTTCCCTGTGACAAACCTTGTAACCCCCCTTCCTCCCCCTCTGCCCCGTCCTCCCCCCTCCCCGACTTATTGAAGATTTTTTGTTCTCACATCCTAGCAACAACCTAAATCTTCCAGTCGCGAATACACCCCTTTCCCGTCGTTGCTATCCAGCCCTCAGATGGCCGCCTTAAGCGTACACACCAAATTAGCGCTTGGCCCAAGGCGCGCTCGCCCCTCGCCCGCCCTGGGCCCCCCCATCAGCTGCGGGCTGGGGGGTGTCGGGCCGGCGGGGGCAGCCGGGGGGCTTGGGGCTCTCGGCGCTGAGCTTCGCCACCTTCTCGCCAGCCCTGTAAACGTACCGAGGGTTTGTTTTGCAGCAGTTTCGAGGCGACTGCAAGTTGCGCTCCCCGTTATGTGGCAGGAGAGGTGTCGGGGCCTGCCAGCTCCGGGGGGTGTGGGACGGGCCCCCAGGCGGCGCCCCGCGAAATGCCACCCTCTGTCCTGGGGTGCTCCTGCCTCGGCCCCCTTTGTCCGGCCCCACTGACCCAAACCCTGCCGCTCCACCCTGACAGCAGCAGTGAGCCTCCCCCGGCTGCGGGGCCAGGGCTCCAAGGCAGAAGTTGAGCGGCTTCTGGCGGGGCGGCGCACCCCAGTGCGTATCCGCTCTCCCGCAGCTGCGCGCTGCCCCGCGGAGCGCCCCGCGCTTTGAGCGCTGAGCGGGTTTTTCCCTTGCGCTGTAAGGCGCCCTGCCTGGGATGGGCCGGTCGAGGCGGCGGGTCCCGCTCCCCTCCTCACCGCCACCGCTCCGAGGACAATTCCGCGGAGAGGAGTTGACTTGGCAAAACTTTTGCGGTGAGCGCTGGCGTCTCTGCTGCGCCCCCGCCCCGTCCCAGCTGCCCCCGGCCCCAACAATGCGCGCTTTGCTGCGCGAGAAAGCCCCGTCATCGGTGTGGGGGGAGCAAGGGGACGCGGCAGGGCCATGGGTGCCAGCCCTCCGCGCAGCCCATCGCTGCCAGGGGTGTCAAGAGATGAGGCAGGTACACCGAATTCGGGATATCGTCCCTTACTTTAGTGCGGGGGTTTTAATTAGTTGATTTTTGACAAACCAACTAAATCCTCTTGTGCCGCCAGCGCGGCGAAGCCCCTTTCTGCTCGCTCCCGGTGTGCTCCCCCAGCTGCCCGCGGCCGGAGCCACCAGGGCACAGCGCTGCGGGTCCCCGGTGCTGCCTCGGGGGTGCCCGGGGCTCCGGCAATCCCGCCCGCTCAGCCGGGCCCTCAGCGGGGGACCAGACACCGGGGACACCGCAGCCTCACACCTGCGACGGGTGGGGTTTTTGTTCGTTTGCAAGAACCCACTCGAGGGAAGTACTGAAAACACAGACCTGATCACTAAAATTACCCGAAAAAAGAAATCCAACTTGAGTGACTCGCCCTGTCTGCAGCCGTGGGAAGCGGTTGATGAATCCCTGTTGACCTTTGAGCTTTTTCGCCTCGAGTGGGTAGAAAAATCTTGATTTCCCCCCCCGCCCCCAGCTTTCCCGGCTTGTTTGTCTTACAACTTTACTTTTCCCCGCTGACATCACCTGGCGGGGGGAGCACCGAGCCCACTGAATGCTGCCTGTGGGAGTGCGGGAGCAGAGGGGGCGCAGGGGGGAGCGAGGGTCGCCAGGGCTCTCCCGACCGGCAGCCGCAGCCCCGCGGCGTGCCGAGGGTTAACTGTGCCCGCTCCGGGACTCTGCGCGGACAGGGCTGAAACTGCGCGACTTCTCCCAAATACCTTCAAGAGGAGAGCTAGTCCCGCAGCCCCGGGACCCAGCGGGGCCGGGCCGGGCCGGGGGCGGCCCAGGCGGCCGCCACTCCCCCCCAATGAGCTCATTTCCATGTCTGCGCCTCCCGCAACTGTGAGAAAATCCGCCGGGACATCCCGCGTGCCGATGCTGCCTGGGCTGCCCCGGTCGCCTTGGTGACAGAGCCTGGGGGGAGCTACATAAATAAAATAAACCGAAACTTTTCCCGGAGCCGGCACATCGCCGAGAGAGGGGGATAACCCCACGCCCACGCGTGTCGTTCGTGGGGCCGGGCCGCCTGAACACCCGCCTGGAGCCGTGCGCGGGGTGGGGGCAGGGAGGGGCTGGTGCAAAAGTACCCGGGGACAGTCAGGGAGGGGGAAGGGAGCGCTGAACAGCCCCACACTTATCAATAACAAGATGTATAAATATCAAAGTGAAGGAGCCCGAGTAAGTCTTTCTAGAAGCGCGGAGGAAGCTTAAGCAGCTTTCTTTAATGGTGATTTGTAGCTCTGTAAGGGGCACGGATAGCAAATACCCTGCAGGTGCATGTTGTAACACTGCCATCCGGACTTTAATGTAGATTACTCTCCAACTCGTTTGATCGGTCCTTTGAAACCCTTTACAATTGCCTGTGACGAACCGCCAGTCTCAGGTTTTTTTTTCTTTGAATAATGCCTTAAGGGTAAGTCCTCGGGGCTTTTAAAGATCTCCAGCACAT
>VZSE01002021.1:1061759-1086468 GCA_013398275.1 Promerops cafer | reverse complement strand
TTTAAAAAAAAAAAAAAAAAAAAAAAAAAAAAAAACAAAAAAAAAACCACGTTAGGTTTTTACTTTAGAGCGTGGGTCCATGTCTCTCAACTTGGGGCTGTTAACAGGCATCTTTTAAATCATTAATCATCTAATAGCTATCAACATTGGAAGGGAGATACGGTGATCTTCTGAAGACCTCCAAACATTTCTGTGGCATTTGCGAACACACCGGTTAAAATTTAGGAGGCACACAGCTCCTGCTGAAGCCCTGGAGATGGTGGGTCTCCAGTGTTTATGGACTCTCAGCTGGGTAAATCTGTGCTGAAGGCCTTTTCCCTGGACATCGATAACCTCCCGGAGTGGGTTTGGAGAGGAAATCCGAAGGGTGATGCAGGGGAGAAGCCCGGCCGGGGGGGTCTCCCTGCTCCCCCCCCCCAACGTCCTGCATTCCGGCCCTACTCTGAGACCCTCGCCCCTGCTGTGTTGGTGCCTTCTAGCAAAGAATGAGCGGTTTTTGAGGGGGCTAAAGAAAAAAAAAATACTCGAAGACACAATAAATCCCTCAGATGTTTCCACTCTCACAGCAAATAACGTTTAACCTTTAATATTTATTCGTTACTATCAATTCAAAAAAATAATTACTGAACTTTTGGCCCTTCAACTTCCACAAGCATCCCTTTGTTTCTCTAAAATAAACTCGGGAGAAGCGATCCCTCCGTATCAAACTAGGGATTTGAATTAAAGGCCCATTTGGGACACTTGAGACTACAAAGGGTTACACATAAATAAATGCCACATTTGCCTATTGCAAAAGTTTTCTCTGTCCTTTCTCAGTCACAACAGGGGAGGAAAAAGCCGTCGTTTATTATCTAGTGCTGGGCAGGAACAGCCCCTCCAGAATGTGCTCTTAGATTTGGCCGGCAGAAGAGGGACTCTTTTTTCCCCCCCTCAACAGCAGCTCCTTTTGTTCTCCAGATCTCTTTCCCAATTTCAAGCTTCACTTGCAGATCCTAAGTTTGTTTGTTAATGACGCTATTACCATCTGGCTCGTCCTACTTTCCAAAAGATATAAATCTCCCCAGTTTCATTGCCTACATTATCATCTAAGTGCCACCATAGCTGGAAGAAAAATATGCTTTCAAGGTTGCAAATTCTCTTGCACTGAGCAAGTTCCCCGGGCGCGGGGCTGCCGCCCGCCCCGCCGGGCTGCGGCCGCTTGGGAGGGACGCGGCCAAATGGATTTCACCTTGCAGCGATGCTGGGAGAGGGAGAGACGGCAGCATTTAAGTTTTCCACCAGAAACTTAAGTGAATCTCCCCCCACCCCCCGCCCCCCATCCCTCTTGGCCCCTTTTGTGGCTGTTTAATGCATCTGGCTACTTTGAACCGTTATCTTCCGCGGGGAGAGGGACGCCCGTCCGCCCGCCCGGCGGGGCGAGGGCAGGATGGGTCCTGCTCCTGGCAGGCTCCTGTTTGCCCTCACCCAGCGTGAACCCCCGTCTCTCCGACATAAGTACATATTCCGTACGTGTGAATAAACCTTTCCCACAGGCGTTGTACAGTAAAGGGAGGAAAAGTTCGGGCTCCTCTTAGTGCAAAGCGGCTGCAGATTTGTGTGCGTTTAAGCATAAAGGGACGGGGGGAGTGCGAGAAGGGATGGGGGAGGGAGCTGGGTCGGTTTGTGTATGGGCTCCACAATGACTCTATTTATTCGCTGCAACCAGCCTGGGCAGATTGAATAGGCGAGAGAGAGACACTCAGCCTTCCCAACGCGTGGGCTTTGTGGGATCCAGTCCCCACTAGCAGATTTCGACTGCTAATTTCCCATTCTCAGGGGTCTCCCGCGAGAAGACACGGCCGTGCCCATCAACTACGGCTCCCCCAAACACTGTCTCTGTTTCTAGTCCTTAACCTCTCCACGTACAAGTTTAGCGTCAGGAGTTTAATCATTTAGTGTTTCCTTGCTGGATCTCCGGCAATGCTTCTGCGGATTAAAAAAAAACCAAAAAGCCAAATATTCTATTTGACTATATGTATATGCACGCACACACACACACACACACACACTCACGCTATTATCAAGTGAGGGAAAAGACACTCCTTTAATATTGGAAAGAAAGCCAGGGATTTTTTTTTTTTCCCCGGCTGATCTGATTGTTATAAATAATTATGGATGAAAAGAAAACTCACTTATTATGCACTTCTAATACTGCGAGTGCACAAGAGAGAAAGGAGGCCAAACCAGTGATTAATTAATATCGCACTGGCGTAGCTATTTTCTCGCGAAAGGCCTTTCCCCCCTCGCTGCTGCTGAGTTATCATTCCAGCTCGAGTCATGTGTAGCTAGGAAGGGATCTTGTTTATAAATTTATATGACGACCTTTTCTTTGTGTGTGCTCTAAAGTTGATATGGACAAATTGCAGAGGTATACAATTTAAGTAGATGCACTTTTAATCACCGATCATTAAAATGGTTATGTTAAATATACTCAATTACATGCATGACTTCACCCTAACAGTACTTTCTATTCTCCCAGCTGCTCACGTATTCCTTAACTATAGTCAGCAGAAGAAACTCGATTATGCTGAATCCATACATTTCTATGGATTTCATCAGCCTAATTAATGCTTCAGTGTGGTCCATGTGTCTGAATGGTCCCTTTGCTATTACTTGGGTAAGGAGGCAGTGCTGGAATGCAGAGGGTCTTTCTTTCAAAGATACCCATGGGGGTCACTCTAGGACTCTAATGGCAAAGGTAGCAAGTGTTAAATAGCAGAAACATGCAGAGAAAGGGAAGGCAGCGATGTAAAAGGGACATTGATACTGTAGGTATGCCCAACAGGTCAGTGATGATAATTAAAACGCTTAAAGAAGAAAAGGTAAATGGAAAGCTTCCACAATTCGCAGCATGCCTGGTTAAAAGCAAACGAACCAGCGCACAGAAACGCACCTCGCTGATCCTGACGTGGGGAAAAAAAAAAAAAACAAAAAACAGTTGACAGCAGATTTTTAGACTAAATAACTACTAGGGCAGCCTCTTCTGTAACCACCGCGTTTGAATGCCCCGTCCCTTCTCTAATTTTCTCGTTGTGGAAATGCAACGTGTCAGGGAGAGGATGCCCGGCCGGGCAGAACGGGCGCTCCCACGCTGCCGGTCCTGGCACCACCGGGGCTTCCTGCAGTCCCCCGTCACTGCAGATGCACGGGGAGCTGGGGGAAGGATTTCCCCCCCTCCTCTCCACAGCTTTTTTCCGAAACGAAGAAGCGATTAAAATGAAGGGGATATTGCAGCCTTAGGGGAAACAGCCAATGGCGGCTTTTATAACACATCTTTCCATCTTAGCATTTAGCGGGATGTAAAAGGCACGCGTCCTGCTATTCCAGCAACATTTTAATCGACGAGAAATGCATCTAGATTTTTTTTTTTTTCTTCTTTTCTTTTTTTCTGCTCCCACCTGTTGTAGTAGAAGACCATCTGATCACACCTTTCTCTGGCTGCTGGGAGACGTGAGAGAAAATCAGAACTGTTTCTTGTCACCCACTGCCCTGCCAAAAAGGTAGTGTTGGAGCCTGCATCTCTTCCCTGTTTCTCCACCAAACAATCGACAGCTCAATTGTCCTAACTTCGAGTCGGTGCCTCGCTTCAGCCTTCATCCTTCAAGTGGAGAGAGAAAGCAGGGAAGATTTCAGATCTATAACCAAATTATAACCTAGGAACTTTATGCTTGTCATGCTAATTTAATGACTTTTATAGTAAGTGTAGACTTTCTGTCTTTTGAAATTAGCTCTTCAAAACGCTTTGTGTAATGACAGGCACTAGACATAAGAGACAAATGCACAAGCAATAGTGGGATAATAATCTGGCAAACACTGCACCATTTAATATTAAAATCGAGAACAAAGTGCGTTAAATTTCAGCGTAGAGGTGCATCATTGTCTGATGCCATTGGTGCACACCTGGGCTCCAGAGTGACCCGAGAAGGGGGTGTCCTCCCACAGCCGCCGTGCCTGGGTTCACCTGGAAAACGAGTAAATACCAGATGTTCAGTACAAAATAGTGCTTCACCTAATGCCGAGTCCCTTTGCTTTCTGGTGGTGTTCACACGTGCCTGCGTGCTGTAAACACCCTGATTTCGACAGGCTGGTTCTGCTGGGCCCGGCCTCCCGCTCGGTTCCCAGCGGGGGCGTGTGGGAGGGTGAAAGCGCTGCGCTCGCACTGCAGGGCTCTAAACATACACATCCCCTCCCTCCTTCAGAGCGCTTCTGTGCTCGCATGCTATGAGTGCTCCAGAAATCTGTCCAAGAGATGGTCTTGATAACAAAGGGAGGAGTAAACCCAAAGCTATAGGTGCATTACAATCTGGGCGACTCACTCATTGCCTATAATTGTAAATAAGGTAAGTTCACACGACGATCGAGTAACGAGGGAACAAGAGCCCCATTTTAATCAGGTGGTTATCTCTCCTTGGTGGAGATCAGAGCTCCATTGCTTCTGGCCTTCTCATTGTGCCCCACTGCTGGAAATGACAGCTCCTTCAGAAATAACCAACTTGGTCCCTGGATGGGATTTCAGCTCTTTTGCACTACACATGTACGAATTGTCATTTTACAGCTACAGCGAAACCCCTAAATTATATAAGTGTATAAACTGGGCCTCATTAAATCCTCCCTTTTGGATAGCCTCAAGGTTGGAGGGTATATTACTGTAAGCCAGAGAAGACTTAAATTATATTCGAATGGGGATTGAAACGTAGTGGCACTTAGGCACACTTCTTGTCTCAGCTACAGAGGTTTCATTTTTTCCCCTTTAGAGTCTTATAATATTACAAATGCAAAGTTTCCTTATGTCAAATCAAACTATCTGAAATCCTGTCTCTTGACTGAGCCTCCGGGACCCTTTTTGGTGAGGACAAAACCACAAAGATATGATCAAACACCATAGCCTGACCAAAGCAGAGTTTATCGTTCATCTGAGAGCTTCCTAATTTGAAACTAAAGCCTTCCCCTTCCAGAAAGCATCTGAACATGCTGTGTGAGTTGTTTTCCTGCGCATGTGTGCGGGTAAATCGGGGTGTGCAGCAGGGACAGGGGGCCGAGGGCAGTGTTTACCCCGCGGCTTAGAGCATACCCTGCCTGCCCGTTGGTGTTTCCCCCCAAGCCGATATGAAAATAACCATTTCGGTGGGAACCCCGAGCCCACGGGAGCTGCCGCTGTCGCCCCCGCTGCCGTCCAGGGGCATGGCCGGGCCGGGGGCTCTGCCCGGGGCCCTCCCTGTCCGTCCCTCGTGCCCCCGTGGGGCACCCCGAAAGGGCTGCGCTGAGTCCCCTTTTGGGCAGCGCTGCCAGCTCCGGGAGAGGGGCACGGCCTCTGCGGGGATCGCCCTGCAGAGCCCCGCGCCAAGCCCCCCAAAGCTGGCTTTGTCGGGAGGGGGCCGCCTTCCCCCCTTCTCCAGCCCTCGCAAGAGGGTCAGTGGTTTAACCAGGCGTCACCAGGACTTCGTTTTATCCCCGGTCCACTGAAGCGTGTGGCTTTTAGTGACTGATGGCCGCTGTGGCTGTACGCGGCACAGTTGCTCTCACGGTGCGTGCTCCAGATGGGCACGTCCCGCAGGCTCGGGGCGGGGGGGCGGGGGTGGCACGGCCGCTTTGGAAAGGCCACCGAGACACTGAGATTTGTTCTGGGTCAACCCTCCCCTAACGCCAAAGTTGGGAAACAACTTTCGCAGCGTGTGTCGGGAAGGGAGGGAGCGGCAGTGCAGCGGCAGCGGGTGCCGCGGTGCGGGGCGCCGGCACTTGGGGCTGCCGAGGCCGGGGGCCACCGTGGCTGGGGGCTGTCCCCCCACCGCCCCGGCGCATCGCCCCCGTCTCTCTTCCTCCCCGAGCCCCGGACGCGCAGACAGCACGTTTCCAAACTTTGAAATGCCAGATCACGTTATTGCTGTGGCAGGAGGCTGCTTTCGTATCTGTGACAGCTGAGTTTTCCCCATCGATTATATGACACTGCAGTTCATTTACACAGCTCAAAAGCTTAAAGACACTGAGGGAGCCCCCGGTTTAACCCGAAATCCTAACAGAAAGTGAATCAACTTTCTGGCCAGTGTTTAAACTGATAGATCAAAACTTAATTTGGAGAGACAGAAAGGGAGAGAAACGACAGCACGGATTTATCTTGCCCGGCGTCCTTCGCTGAAACTTTAGAAACTGCGGCGTGGAAAATCCAGGGCCGAGATGCTAATGAGAAGGAGCGCGCTGGGTGTTCAGGGATGTTAGAGATTTCAGAACGCAGATTACAGCGCCTGATTTTTTGTGCGGGTGCGTGAAATAGGTGCGTGGCCCGAGGCTGCAGGGTGGCACCGGGCTCCGGGGCGTCCCTGACCGCGGGGTCGAGCAGAAGTTCCCGGCCGGCCAGGAGCCTCCGGGCTCGCCCATCCGGAGCGCCCCGGCCCCGGCGCCGGGCGGCAGGGAGGGCTTGGGGAAGAGAAGGCGCTGGGAGGGTGGCATTTTCCTCTCTCCCATAGGGACGGGATCGTCCCCCCTATGCTGCCGGGTTCTTCCCTGGGCTTCTTTTAGTGGGGGCTTTCCAGGAGCCAGCCCAGCGCCCGGTCCCTGCCGCTCCCTCCCCCGTCCTCGCCGAGGTTTCATTACTTGCTGTTAGTGCCTGGAAACAATAAAGGATGTGGGACTGGGCTTTTATTGATTATTTGTCACCCTGTATTTGTCAGTTTCAATAACTTTTCCTGAAGTTTTACTTACGGGCACTTGAGCTTTCGGATTAGGCCAGCTCTGCGGATTGCAGTGAGGGGTAATTATCCGCTGGCCTGCTTCCCTGCAGCCGGAGAGAAAAGAGCATTAACGTATAGAATGGGCAGGATCCGGCCTGAGCCCCCCCCCTAAAGCGCTGCCCGGGCGAGAGGCGGGAGCAGCCAGGAGCAGCCGCGGCCNATTATGAAGATCGACTCTTCAAACCTGCCCGCCTGGCAGCCCGGCCGCGCTCCCGCCGGCCGAGGGGACCCGGCTGCCCTGGGCGCCCCGGCCGGAGCCCCCGGGAGCGGCAGCGGAGCCGCGCCGGGGCTGCGGGGACCTGTGGAAAGCAGGCGGGGCAGCGGCCCCCGCCTCTCTCGCAGCGTTTTCAGAGAGGGGGGGGTCAAACCTTCCTCGAGAGAAAAGACTTATCCCTGGCCATCTTCCTCCTCTAATAAGTTTCCTACGTCTCCCAAGCGCTGCCCGCTGCTCCAAACGCGCTCCAGCCATACACAGCGTAAGCACGCTAAAGGCGAGCATCGTCGTTCCGCGGGCTGGCAGGGTGCCTATCGTGGCGAGGATAGCGTTTGATGTGCTGTATCTCATGCCACTGCAAGCTAAGAGACAAGTGAACACAGAGTGCCCAGTTACACGGGATTTAATTACAGCGGAATGCATTCTCCATGCTGATTAGGAGCAAAATCAATCGGGAGCTTATTTGCCACAATGAACCAATAAAAACCCAATTTATTAAAGCAATAATCTCAGCCCCAAATGGTCTAAATATTATTGTTTCAATGGCATTGAGGGAATTCGGAGTGAAAGTGTTACACAGAGAAGATCAGGGAGTCCTATTCCATGAATTCAGTAGGAGTTTCTAACCCTGTTCCAGGAGCTCACTTTCTGGCTCAGAGATCTTGGAAGAAGGGGGCCGGTTCCGCTATTTCAGGTCCAGGTGTCTGGGTCACTGTAGTACCTACAAGGCAAGATGCTCTGTGGTCTGCAGCTGTCTGTGCTGAGGTAAACATGGTAAACAGCTTCCTACCAGGTCTTAAGGCTTTCCTGCTTTCCAACGATTCATATGTGAAATTCTGGGAGGAGGGTAGGCCACACAAAGATCCCCAAGCTATAGGCCGACACAAAAGCCTTGTGATATTGAAAAACACCACACAATGTGCCAAAAAATTCTCTGGTAGGGATGAGGGAGAAAGGGATTCCCTCAGGAGGGTGCTGAGCAGCAGGCTGTGGCACGTGGGGGTTTGGGGGACCGTGGTGCCCTCTGTTCCCCCCTCCCATGTGAAACCAGTCCCATGCCATGCCACCCCAGAGGGTGCAGGGGGCTCCCCTGGGCACTCTGAGAGGCTGGCAGGGGTGCGGGAGAGGCAGCGCTGGTGGGCCAGGTCACCCTGGGAACTGCGGGGTCCACCAGAGCTTAAAGTCTGTGACTCAGGAGATGCTGATTTTGCTTTACAGCTTTCTGTAACTCCAGTCATCTCTGTCCCAAACCGGAGAGGACCTCATTTCCTGCTCAGTGCTGTGCCAACCACAAGGTCTTTTCATAAGGCTGCCAGGGGTGCCTGGCTGCGGGAAGGACAGTCAGTGTTTGTCACCAGGGAATGAGCTGGCATCATAGCTCTAATCTGAGTCAACAACCTGGCTAGCCCTGAGCATGACTTCATAAATCATGGTATCTAATTGAAAGGCACATGCTTTTATATGCAGTGTTGTTCAAAAAGAAAGAAAAGAAATAGAATTTAACAAACATTTTTTTCTTCCCACTAGCCTATTGATCAGTCACCTGATTGTTTCAATTTACATTATTTCATGCAGAGAAAAAAAGAGAAAGTATAAAAACATCTTGTATAGCCATAACAAAAACACAAATGAAAAAATTCATCTCCTAATGAGAGGCTTAGCCTTTTTCTAACACATCCTTAATAATAGGGAAACAATCTTTAAGTGTTTTTAATTTAAATTGTTTTCATGTTTAATTCACTATTGCTAAATAATATTATTAAGTGTCTATGTATCTATTTAGCATTGAGGCATATGATATTTCAAAGCAATTGAACCAGTTTTGAAAGGAGAAAGAGTCCTGTACCGTGCCTGCATTCACTTTTTTTTAATGTTAGTTAACACACGTACGCTGGACTGCCTTTTTCTCATCCTTCCAGCAGAAATGAAAAGTAAGTCTGGAACAAAAGATCAGTTATGTGCCTTTTGCTTCCCACACCCAAACCTCCTGCTTTATTTTTGTATCCATAGGGTCTGTGTGATCTCCTCCTGTGAGAGGCAACTCAGCAGCTCGGTCCCCTCTGCCATCTCAGCACTGCCAGTGGAGAAGCCCAGGAGGAACAGAACAGTGGCTAAGCAGCAATTTGAATATCCATATTTAACTCTTCAAACAACAGAACGTACTTCAGAGCCATGTGTGAGACAAAATGCCATTAAAGTTTCAACCATTAAACCTCTGTTTAGCTGTACTCCAGAAATGAGTAGTTCATAACAAGTGGGGAATACTGATTGACAGTTTGCCATCAGGAGCCCTTAAGTAGGATTTTTCCAGCTATAATGCAGTCTACTTCTTCAGTGCTCCCTTTTGCAAGATGCTATTTCAAGTAGAGGAGCATGAGGAAAATTTACATAAAACCTTTGTATGTAATATGTGATTGCTCTGAAATTAAGAAGCACCAGTTTTCCCCTTCTTTTTTCAGAAATGAAGAGTGCACTTTGTTGTCTTGTTTACTTAGCGAGCTCTGTGATCCCTTGATGTGTTTCAAGTGTTTTCTGTCAGCATCACCAGACCTTGCTTACCTGCTAAATTTTATGTGTGAAGTGATTAGTGTTCAAAGTGCCTGAAAAAACCAGCACTAACGATGTCTGACAACTTTTGTTTTTTTTTTTTCCTCTTTCCTCTTAAATAATATTTCATGGTACATTAAATAGGTTATGCAGTCTCTTCTGAGAGACCAAAGAAATGTATTGCTGCATACTTAATGTTTCACCAAGCAGATAGTTTTTAAAAGGAAAATAAACAGAAGACAGCATAGAATCCTTTCCCTGAGCCTTGTCTCAGCTTCTTCTCAATTCAATAAAAAATGGTAGCAATTTGGATGAAGATATTGAAAGAAAAATAAACATTATTTCACAATAAACCTCTTAGTGTGTCAGTTGCGATCACCAGCAGATATTAGAAATGCTTCTCGTTAAATCCACTGAGCATTATTTCTTCACAGGTTGAAATGTTTTTAGCCAAACTGTTTTCTCGATGTTCACATCGGATGTACCAGTTAGAGCCAGAGCAGCCCAAGAGAGAAGCAAACAATTAAAACTTTTACGTATTTGATTCTTGATAGACATCCCTACGAGGTAGGTTTTAACGTTTTTTTTCTTCTTAATTTTTTGTCTTTTTTTTTTTTTTTTTTCAGTAAGAAGGATAAGCTTGGAGTGCCCAGTCACCGTGGTAACTGCCAGAAAAATTCTCCTGAAGTTTGAAGAGGTCAGCTAACGGGGTCAACAACTCTGGCCTCTCTCTGAGCTGGGCCTGGCAGGCTCCATCCTGCGGTTGGGGTGTTAACGCAGGCTGAGCCCTGGGAGGTGGACCATTCCAGCTCTGATATAAATTTTTTGAGTCAGTTCACGGCCTGGACTCTCCAGGTGGCCTCCAAAATCGATTGTGACCTTGTGACCCTGTCTAACGGAGGCATAGCATCCAACCTAAGTAAGGATTTAGCCAGGAACGACAGCTTTCCACTGAGTGTTATTGGGGACAGTACAAACAGTTTGGGAAGCAAGGAGGTAGGTATGAGGAGCAGAGGTCATTAAAAGCATATTAAAAAACAATTTTAAAAATCCTTTCTAGTTGAAAGATTTTATTTGCTGTAACCATTCGTTAAATAAACCCTTCTGGCAACTATTTTTTCCTTCCATAATAACATTCTATCAAGTACTTCAGTGCATTAATACACGAAAAATTGGCACTTTGCATATTCCAAACCAAACTCATATTTTATCCATCTCTGGATTTTGAACTTGTAAATGAAGCTGACTGACGTGTTGAACTAGATGTCTGTGCTTTTTTCCTTAATATCATACAAACTAGGAGACTGCTTATTAAAGTGGGCTGTTTATTTTAGGTAGTAATTTCCCTAATATGTGCATTCTTTTTAGATTCAAAAGTTTCTTAATCCCTGTAATCTATTTTTAAACTGGGAAATTAGGTAACATTCAGAATAATGTGAAATGAAAGTGTGAGAGTTTCACAGAGTTTTCCTTTATTGGTTTGCAGTACAAATAGAAAAGCTACAAAACTGATTAGGTATTTTTATAGGAAAAAATTTGATCATGCTAAGATCATAATCATAGAGAAATGGTATTTTTTCCCTTTAAGATTTTAAGCAACAAACTATGTGGGGGAGGGAGGGGCTGTTGCAGAGTTCTGATTTCGTTATTGAATCTAGAAACTTGCCCTTCTGAGCAAGTGGATTTGCTCTTGTGTTTTATTGCCACTGCTACAAAACCTCGTGCATTGCTCCCACAGTAATTGGTAGTTGTCAGATGAGTAAGTGGAACTACACTGAGAAGCAAAGTCCAGTTTCCAAGCTGGAAAGTGCTATCAGACTTTAAGTGACTTTAAAACTGCTCTGAAGGAAGAAAATAGCTTTAATATTTGTTCCCAGTCTTAGAAAAATTGTGCAGTGAGAACCTTGCCCAAACACTTCTTGTGCCTGGCAGGGCCTGGCTCTGACATTTTTCTTCCCAGCCCCTTCTCATTTGAGCAGTTCCCCCGAGGCTGGAGGAGCTGCACAGGGACAGGGCCATAAAATACAGTTCAGGAAGAGCATCTGAGCTGTGCTAAACATTGTACTGCTGAGAAGTCCCACAGGTTGCAACAGCAAGAATATCTAACTTTTACTTGCAGTAACACCTTACTCTGCAGAAAGCCCCCAAAAATCCATGGATTTTTGGCCAAGGTCCTGCCTCTTATAGGGTCATCATAATCTGCTCCAGTGGGAGCAGGTTTGAAGACCAGGCGTAAGAAATGGGGCTGAATTTTGCCATAAAATAATTTAAGGCCCACACCTGCACATTCAGATATCCACGGTGACACCATTTAATTCTACCTGAATACTAATAATAGTTTGGTTTTGGTGGTCATTTTAAACAGAGCTCTGCTGTAAAGAATTTATTCCCTTTAGGAAGCATGTTGATTCAGGGCTTTTGTGATTGAGTCTGGGAGGATGAAGCTTACAGCCCTCAGTGAGAATTATTTGCTTGTTTTTAAGGAAAAAAAATAAAATAGGATTGTAAATAGCTGGATGGTGAATATTCGATATTTTCAAAAGCTTCTGTGTAATTTTTAACATTTTTAAAAAAATATATACTTATATCTGCTTTGTATTGTCATCACTCAGGGACCAAGTTCTACCTGACAAACAGGGGATCACTTCTGAAAACAGATAGAACTATTCCATTGGAACTTTTGGACCAGAATTGCCCCAAATTTGCCCTAAAGTCTCCAGCTTGGAATGAGGAATTGTTGGCAGGGGCAACAATAAGGAGATCTCAAGAGCTTTAACTTGCTGCAAATTCTTTAGTGTTGACTTCTGTAGATCCTATTGAGTTTATAATCAGTTGCAAATCTACAAATGTCACTTGGAACAGGTCCTGGTCTTACATGTTTTGTACCTCTTCACGTTGTTCAGTTTGCCCACATCCAAGGATTTGGAGTGCCTAGAGGTGCCTGTGTTAGCAGCAGTTGCAGCAGACAATCATTCTTCTTCCCCATCAGTGCAGTGAAGTGCTCACACAGCTTCATTTGACTTCTTGGAAAACTCTCTGAAGTGCAGGCTCTTTGAGTTTCACCAGAGGGATGTATGTGAATGGGCTTAGTGCTGTGTTAGAGATAAACCAGCAGAATCACCAAAGTCTCTGGTGGTTCCCAGCCCCTGTCCTATGGACCACTGATAACCCATGGCCTTTGAAAGTTCGCTGTGGCTGGTCTGTGGAATTGTATTAAATAGTAATGTTCATAGTTTTCAGTTAAAATTTTTACTAGTATGTGGCAGCCTGCAAGAAAATATGAGGTCTGAGGGTAATCTGCTACCTGAAAGCTCAGAGGATGTTTGCTGTACAGGAATAGGTCTCAGGTCATGGGCCATGAGGTGTTGGGAGGTATTTTGTTAATGTTTTCAAATTAAACATTAACAGTTTAATGGATGTATTTTATTACTCATGCAAACAAACAAAACAACAACAAAAAAGCCACTTCAAAATAAAACAAAGAAAATAAAAGTGATAGTGGACACTGAAGCCTCAGCCTAGCTCGTGTTTGCTTGTGTCCAAAGCTGCATTCCCAGTGCTCCGCAGAGACACAGATGCTCAGCTTTAGAGAGCAGCAGGTTGCCATGGCCTGGATCAGGGCTGGCAAAGGTCTCTGGGCTCTGGAGGAAGCAGGGAGGGCAAATGAGCATTGGGACTTACAGGTGTGCTGGCAAAAGGTCCTAAACAAGTGCTGCGCTTCCGTCTGCTTTTACTTCTTCCTCTCTGCCTGGAGAGTGTGTGGCTGGTGTCCAGAGGAAAAGTCAAACTAATTCTGATGCTTTCTCCTATTCTGAGTGGACTAATTCAGGGAAAGCACTTACGGCAGCCTTTGTGGAAGGGTTACAATATAGGTTGATACTTTAGGAACTATAGGAAGTTCTTAATCCTTCCCTGCCTACGGGGCTGTCATTTATAGACCCGCTATTGTCTCATCTTTTATAAGGATGTTTCCTTACATTAAGGTTCCAAGAGCAAGCAGACTTTGCCATTGTTCACAGCTATTTCTGTTTGTGGCTTAATGCACATCTAGTATTCTGTTTATGCTTTCACTGCTCTCCTACGCAGCAGACTGTACCTACACATCAGCTTAGGTGACATCACTCTCAAAGCATTCATTTCTGTGTTTCTTTTTTTTCTCCTGATTTGTCTGTGCATCTTGATTTTGCATTAGCCTAGTTTATTATAGACAACATGATAAAGTACATGGAACTTTATGCATTTAGTTGTCATTTCATCTTCATTTCTTGTTTGATAAACTTGCTTATAAAAAAGCTTTTAGGTTTTTTTTATTAACAACAAAACCCCTCTTACTATGTAAGAAGAATGAATTCAGCCATGAGCAGAAAAAAATTGAAGCACAGATAATTTTGAATGTATAAAATTTAGCTTGATGTTAATGGTGGTTTAATTACTGGATTTTTTTTTTTTTTATTATGGCTATTCATAAAGACATTCATTGTTTTCTGCTTTGATTTATGTCCAGATTAGCCCCCTTTAGAACCTCATTTCTGGCAATCTCAGCAACACGTGAGGGCCTGGCAGCTCGTGCAGACACTGCCATCTTCTCTCACAGCTCCTTCTCCTGAGCTGTTCCACCAGCTCCACAGCCTGTCATTCCTCAGGAGCCCTTAATGATGCCTTTCCTCCATCATCTGCTCCATGGCCCTTCCAGAACCAGGTACTTTTGTCAAAGTTTTCAAACCAATTTAGAAATAGATACTGAAATAAAAGCAGGTGATATGATGTTGGGGTGACATTGTGTCACTGCCTTCCTGTCCTGCATGGGAAGATTAAGATCTTCTCCAGAGCTCAGGTCTATGGCCATACAATGAGAATGACGAAAACATCTTTGCAAAGTGCTTATATATCTGAAAAATTTGATGCAAATTAAAAGCTACCTAGGTTTTGTCAAACCTAACTCTACCCAGCACTTCACCTCCTCCACTGCCCTCTCAGCTGATCAAGATTTACCAATAAACCTTTTAGAGTCACTGCTTTTGCATCGTGCCTTGCAAAATGTGACATCTGGGTTTTTAAACTACCCTTGTGTCATAACATACATAGCAGAACTAATATATCCTTTTTCCACGTGCATCCTCACTTTGCTGAAAAAAAATCCCAACGCTGAACAAACTACAAACAGTCTGATGATGCAGGGTGAGGAGTAACCTTCCCCGCAACCTTTGTGTGCTCCAGGCACAGCTTTGTCCTGGCCTTCAGTGGGACAGTGCACATGGAAATGTGTGATCTATTCCTTCCCGAGCCGCAGTGATGCCTTGCTTTGCAGTTCCTCTCGCTGGTGAGTCGCTCTTGTAATTTCCAGTTATGTAACCCATCTCATTTTGTGAATATGTGAATTTAACAGCTGTCAGTGTCAGCAGCGCCTGGGAGGGGTGTGTGTCTTTTTTTTTTTTTTTTTTTTTTTTNTTTTTTTTTTTTTTTTTTGGCAAGCTGGCATTACTCATCAGTCTCATGGTAGTTTTGTTTGAAAAATGCTTGTGTTAGAAAAAGTGGATTTATCAGCTCAGCACTGTATGGTGCTAGCATGCAGCTCAACAAAAGACAAGTGCTCATTTCAGTAACGCTTCCAGCATTTCATGGGGCCCCCAAATAGGCTGAACAAGGCTTCTCTGGCAACTAACCCCAAGTACAGTGGGAAACTATTAAAGTGGCAGTATCACTGCTTGGAAAAGGGATTTAGTTTTCTTCCATCATTTATTGCTGCAGTTTTGCTTTTTTTTTTTTTTTTTTTTTTTTTTTAAATTAGGGACTATGAACTGCATTAAGAATTTCCCTGAATATTGGAGAAAAAAGAGGCTTTACTGAAAATTTGTGCTCCTAGAAGTGATTTTTTTCTCTCATGGTTTCTTGGAAGGTAGATCAAACTGTCTGTCTGCCCTTCCCAAAGTGGATCTGTTTTATGGGGAAAAATAAGATACTTGCAGCTTTTTCAAGTAATGGTACAAGGTCAGTGGTGCTGCAGCCTTTCAGGGAGAACTCATTCTCGTTCAAATCAGTTTATTTTCAGAATGATTTGCTGCACTTACACTTTCTTTTGTAGCTGCTCTTCCAGAATGCAAATACAACCTGGAGAGTTTTTTCTATTTAATTGAATGTGTCAGGTGGTTGAAATCATGTTTTAAAACCAGCATTACATACTGCAAATGTGTCAAACCCTTTGTTCGCATTTATTTAAAACAAATGTATTTTTCGGTATTTATTTATTTATTCTCTCTGTTTATACTTCACACAGATGGTAAAGATAAACCAATGGGTTTAATTTTTGCAGAAAAATTGCCTTTTACATTTTTAGGTTCCCATATCCTGGCAAGATGCTACGAACCCTACGTGACAAAAATCAGAGGGAAATGCTTATTGGAAGAAATCTCTGTCATTAGCTGTGCTGTAAGTTTTATAAAAGGTTCAATTTCATAAAATGCAAATTCTGGACTAATTGTTCCTCTGCAAGCCTTAGTGGTCTCCGAGCTGCATAGTTAATCTACTACCTGCCTCTACCCACGTATCCAACAGAGATGGCTACTGGGGCCTGTCTGCTCTCTGCAGGGACAGAGGGCTGTGGTTATCAGCTCCTCTGAGCTGTAGAGGCCAGAAACATGAATGCACTGCAGCATTGCTGTCCCTGCACACACACCATGCACCCCTGCACCTGCAGTGTTCTGCAGCCACCTCTGGACACCAGGAGCTCACTGTGATCAACCCTCTGGCTGTCACACAGGCGAAGACAGCACTGTGGTAGCAGGTCAGAGACTCCTATTCAGCCTGGTACTCAGAGAACCGGGTATTGCTGCAGTGCTTCCGTAGTGTGGACAAACCAGAGACCCCGGGTCTTTGGTCAGACCAGGCACAGGTCAGGGACTGAAATATTTGTCCCACACCTACCGCAGCAAAGTTGTGGTTGTTGACTTGAGTGACAGGGGAATAGAGGACTGGGATGTCTCAGCCCAAAGTCCCTTAAGCCTTGGCTTGATGGGTGAGATCTTGAACACAGCCAGAGCCTACAACATTAAAGGCTTTATAAAAGCAACAGTGCCAGTTTAAAATCAACCTCCCACATTACCAGCAGCCCCAGCAGGTGTAACGTGATCCAGGTAGCCCAAGCCAGTGAGTAAACAAACTGCTGCTGTCTGAATGAGCTGCGCCAGAGAAATGCTTCTAATTGGGAATTACAGTGGCTATTTGCACTAAGTGAGCTGTGCAAATGAAGAGGCTCCTATGATTAATTCTCTGAAAATGAATGGGCTCCTATGATTCTAATTCTTATTCCACACAGGTTTTTCCCTCTACACCCAAAATGAAGTAGGGAAAAAGTTGTAGGGAAAAATTTCCCTGATTACCCTGGAAAGTTTAGTGAGATTGGGCCTGATCTAGCTGCTTGAACTTCAGTGGAGTCTGTTGCTGGGTTTCCCTAAGCTAGAGAAAACAATCCTGCTGCTTCCAAACTGCCCAGTCAGTCAGAGGAATTTAATATTGTCCCTAAAGAAGCTGCTTTGCTGCTCTACTGTTGGGTTCCCAGTTCCACTTCCAGTAAGCGGTATTAACTTAGGGGCTTTTAACTTGCTACAGCATTGCCCATTTTTTTCTCCTTTCTCCAGCTCTTAAACTTTCATAGAGCCTTGCTGTGTAGATCAGCTGAACAGAGGCTGAATGCACCATTTTAGATCCTCTTGGTGTTACTGCCTGGCTTCCTAACTGGAGAAAGTCATAAAAGCAAAGAAGGTGGATCTGTCCAAGTAGAGCCTGGACCCTGACAAGTCCCATGGGCTTGGCAGACTCTAAGACTCACTGTGGAGCCCTGGAATGTGCAGACTGAGGGTACACCACACTGAGGACCCAGCAGCCCAGCTCTGCTCCAGCATTTCTGCCTCCCAGTCTGGGTCCCATCCTGCCCCAGAGAGCCTCTCCCCCCTTCCCTGCCCACACTCCACTTATTCATGAGTTATGATAACATATAAGCAGCTTAGAAAATTCTTATCAGAATAAGTTGAACACAATGCAACATTTAACTCTTAATGACAGCCACCTCTGACTGTGAGTGACATGTTATAAATTATGTTTGAACTGGATTGTTTTTTTCTTCAGAGGCAGATATTCCCTCTGCCACCCAGTCAGCCCTGTAACGTTGCACTTGTGGCCTTAATCCCACTTGGATTTGTGCCCTGCTGCCTCCACTTTCCGTCACTTGGGTACTTTAGTATTCTTGAACAAGTGAACAATCTTTGTTTCTGTACCTTATTAGGCCAAAGACCATAGCAGCGAGTGATGGCATCAGCAGGCCCTGCAGGCAGGATTCTCTGCAGACACAGCCAACCTCCAACAAACCCCTTTTTATCCTCCTGTTTCTAGGAAGAATTATGATGGTGGTGCCCTGCTGTTGATCAGTCAAATCTGTGGTAGGCCTAGAGATAAGTCCTGTAAGTGTGGTGTACTGTAAAACAGCGGCTCCCATTCATTAGTAGCTTGTGTGTAATAAACCACCCAAAGGAGGGGGGTGGGGAGGGAGAGGGACGAGCAGCTGCAGTATGCAGGAACAAACAACACAACTCATTCTTGGGAGCCAAAACTTTCTAATTTGCTGCTGGGCTGCTGGGAGCACTCAAATTCTTTCTGATAATATGCTCATGCCCTCGGTGTCTCTCCTGGCGTTTCCCGAGTCCTGCTCTCTCGAGGTCCCTGAGTCTGGGATAGTTTCACTTTGAACCCAAAACACAGAGGGGAGCTGAGTGGGGAGGAGGGAACACATCAGTGCCCAGTGTTTGCAGACTCCGGCACAAGAAAGCTGTGGACTCCCAGTCATTCTGCTGGGAATGGCTGGTGCATGGATCTGCTCCTGCAGGGAGTAAACAAAGCATCACATGGGCTGCAGAGCAAGCAGGAGGCAGGGAGCAAACCCGGGGCTATCTGGGCACGCACGGGGACAGAGTGTCTCAGACGTGTCACTGACTTAGAGCCCGCTGCGATATTTAGGAAACTCTGTCTTCCGAGAGGTAAAAACTTCAAACAAACCTCAAATGAGTAACAGCTGAAAAATTATTTGGCTTAATCTATTTTAGTTTTTTTCACAAGTTCTGGTAAATCTTTATAGCTTGTAGGCAGGTGAATTTAAATGGAGTCTGCTAAATATAATGTAAGATGTTGCATGTGTTGAGACATCAGTAGTTCCTAATATTTGCATAGCTGTGAATACATTGGTGCTTTTGGATCTCAACCTTGGACCTTCCAACTGCCTGTGGAACATTTCAGACCAGGATATGAAATTATTGAGTGTTGCACAACTGCTCTCATAGACCAGGCCTTTGTGCTGCTGTTTGTATTATCACAGGAGAATGAAATTATTTTCAGATAGCTGCTGCTCTGGAAGAGTGCTTTACCCTCACAGGAGATGACAGTGACTTCTTTTTCCAGGGATGTACCAGGCTGTGATGGTGCTTGTACTGTCTCCTAACATTTGTATAGACAAGGGCTACTTTAATGGCAAATTCAGGCTTGGGCCAAAATGCAAGCACTCTTTATGTAGACAAGGCAAAATCGCAGATTTGAGATTTTCCACTCTCCCGGAGGAGATCCATTTCCCTCCTCTCTGGGAGGAGCTGTGCTGTGAGTTTTAAGCTCTGAAATGAGAAGGGCTTCTGCCAGACTGCTGCTTGGTAAAGCTACGCAGTGGGATGAGATGAAAACACCCTGAAGGGCATCCACAAAACAGTGTTAACTAAACCTGGGCACAAAATAGGGTTTTTTTGACTTCTGAAAGCTCAGGCAGTACAGCTTAGGTAGTTCTGATTGTGGCATTTTGGCATTTTGAACAAAGTCAAAATAACTTGACATTTTGGTTTTCCTTCCCGAGACTTAGGTAGGTAGGTAAGTTGATAGCTTTATAACCAAAATTGGCTGCTCACTGCCCATTCCCAGCATAGAGCCTGACTTCTCTATGCTGTTTCCAGGACATTCAACTAGAATTGCACAAGGAGCATTTTATGGGAATCTCTCCATGACTTTTCAAAGAAAATTGCAAAGGTAACACCTCTGGTAATTGCTGCACTGTGTAAGTAGATGAGAGAACCATCAATTGGAAAACTCCAGCACTGGTCAGACTGCCCTGCTCCCTGTCAGCTGGCAGCACACAGCAGGTACCTACCTGTGGTCCTGTTGTCAGCAGGTTTGAAGTTATAGGTGAGACCAGCAAATTGAGTGAATGTTCTGGGTAGCTATGAAATGGGGGAGTGGAGGGCTTTTTTTCGGAGGGTTTGAGCCCCATCTCCAGCATGAGCAAAGCCATGTAATCCTTTCTTTTGCAATTAGAGCTGAAAAATAGCCCCGGGCCAGAGCACTTGCACAAGGAGCAATTAGATAAGCTAGACACTGGGAAAAGCTAAAAATAGTAAATAGTCTGCCTCCACAAAAATACCTTGAATCATTAGAAAAGGACATTTTATGAATTTCCTGGGAATCATTTAGTACTCTAATACGTTCACAGTGTTCTGTCTGAAGGGGCTATATTCCAGCTGCTGTTTGGCAGAGGTAAACATGAGTAACATGACTCTCTTCTTACACTTGAGACATTGAAAAAACCTAAGTCCTGAGATTTTCATACCAAGCCAGTTGAAATTGGGGTTAAGAGTGGATTCATATTGAACTGAGAAAAACTATGCCCTACTGCTCTTTTAAGAGAAAAAATCTAATAGTTTGGGGTTAAAAATTATTTAATTTTGGTTATTTAGTGGCTCAGCCCAGTCTTCTTTGAAAAAGAATGTATGAATCAACAATATTCATCCATTTGTTGAATCTAACCTATTATAAAACTCTCCCTTCAGAAAGTATATTATTTGAAAAAAAGGATGACAACTGCTGACTTATTTTGCAGCACTCCTGAGCTGGATGAAATGTGTAAACAAAAAAACCTAACCACAGATGAATATTTTTAGTCCTTTGCAGGGGCTACATATGACACTATTTAATTAAGAATGCCTCAAAAAGGATGATTTGATTGCTTCTAGTTAAGCTTCTGATGCAGGCTTTAAAAATGTAACAAAACTCAGACCTGATGCTTGTGAGCAACAAACCAGAATTAGATGTTTGCTAATACATGTGAGAAAGGGGTTGCAGGTTGCTACAACATTTTTGGGGCTTTTTTTGCTGGTAACTTGTGTAATACTGTTTGAAAAATGTTGTGAACATTAAATCACGTTCTGTTCTCTCTTCTTTATTTACAGGAGAATTCAAGAGGAAAAAAGCTATAAAATGAAACAGCAAATTGTGAGCATCTGTGTGCACAGCCCTGTGTGTCCTTGTACCAGTGCTGGCACACTGGCTCTCAGGAGGAGTTTCAGTGATGGGTGACAACGTGACTTTCAGTGCCTGTCCCTCTGTTTCTGTGTGGGGCCTCCTGTTTATTCCCAGAGCTGCTCCTCCCCATCCCAGCACAATGAGCTGCAGCACCCCACCAGCCTCATGACAGGGCTGTGACTCTGGAATTCCAGGAGCTCTTTCCCCACTGCTGACGTGGAGCAGCAGGATTTTGGTGGCCAGGGGGCTGCGTGGGGGCCGGCCGGGGTCTCAGAGCGGCCGCGGGAGCGCCGCTGGTCCTGGGGCTCCTGCGGGAGCCGGGCACCCGAGGGGTCTCTGCAGGAGTTAACCCATGTCTGTGCTGTGCATCCAAACAGGGGGTGTTTGCTCCCCCAGCTGCTGCCGTGGGGTGTCTGGGGCTCGGGAGGGCAGCTCTGGGTGCTGGAATTGCCGAGATCCAGCCCATGGCTTCGGCCCCGTGCATCCCCCGGCCTGTGTGAGCTTCTCCTACGCGTGAATTTAAAATGCTTTCAAACTGACAACCTCCTTTTAAATAAAAACATTTATGTGAAGCAAAAGGCATGTTTGCCTCCACAAATAAATGGAATTATGGTTCTAAGACCTGACTTAATCCTGAAGTTCTTAGACTGCACAGTAAGTAGAAAAGAAAGAGGATTGTTTGGAGGAGCAGGAGTTAGCAGGATCAGGCTCCATCTTACATCTTCTTGCTCATTTTCCTTCTGGCATTCAATATACCTCTCTCGGAACTACCACTGGTTTTTCATAACAAAGGCAAAGTAACTTCATATGTATTACCTAATTGAAAATAAGGAGGGACACTACAGAGCATGCCCATCCAACTTTCCTGCTGGAAAAATTTGAGGATTGCTAAACAAACAAAAAATACTCTTCCTCTAAATGTATTCTTATGCTAAAGTCACGTCCATTTGAAATTAATTTCAGGACTTCTCTCAAATGCGTTGTAATTCTTTGTTCTTTTTCTACACTGTTTTCTTTGTGAAAATGTACTTAAAAATCTGCACTGAGGTTTCAAGGGGTCTGAGAGAAGATGTTTACAGAGTAATAATGCCATTTGTATTTGTTATATTTCTGAAAATGGAATTTCTAATCGGACAACATTAAAATAGTTTTGTATTATTTTTTGTGTGGTTTCATGACAGTTGCATATTTCCAGCCCAGATTTTGGGACCCATGTAGCTGGGCTAATTAGGAAAGCAGGATCATAAGTTTTATTGTTACTTCATCCAAGCCATTCTGTTCTGTAACCCCACATCTGGTACTCTCTGAATTCAGTGATTTGGTTTTATTTTTTTTTTTTCTGCTGAAGCCCTGAAGTACCTGTATTCCAGTTGGGAGATTTCATATTCAGGACAGTTAAAGCTGAAAGAAGCCTAGGCAAGAAGAGAGATTTGTTTAGTAGATGCGTTCAAATGAGTTTCTGCCAAAGACTAAAATGAAGACTGAATTAATTTTATTGTGGCAAACTTTCCTGTGTGGCCTGCAGCAAAACTTCAACACAGAATTGGACCTGCAACTCCCCATTCCCTCGTTCCTCCCAGCACCTTCCTGTCATTCCCTCTGTCCCCAGAAAAGGCAATGGCTTTCTGCCTGCTCAGCGGGGACCTGGCAGGGGCTGCCACCTGCTGCAGCCCCATGGAGACCCCAGGACTCCTCCAGGGCTGCTTGGGCTGACCCAGCTGGTGAGACCCCTCATTGCCATGGAGATTGGGTGGGCAGTGTGCTCTGCAGCAGCCCACATCCTGCCTGATCCTTCCTGCCCACACGCCTAGGGTGGGCTTGGGTACACACCACTTGTTTGAAACAAATTTATTGGCTGTGGTGCCTGGTTTTTGTGCACAAGGACAAATTGAGCCAGAAATCCAGGGGATTTCCAAGCTGAATCTCCACCCTGTTGCAGGGTCTGGCTCTTTGCTGTAACTCTGAAGTGAAAGAAACTGTCTGTTGTCATAAAATAAAGCAGTGTTTTAATGTTTTGCCCCTGAAAATTTTCAAAAGCAACGTTTAGATTAAAAAAAGAAAAGTGTTTTTTTTTTTTCCTTATGAACGTGCAACATGAAACATTTTAGCCAGTTCCAGGTTGAACCCAGCTCACTTTATCTTTTTAGATTCAAATTTAAACTAGTTTCTATTCAAAGTTTTTAAAGGGACACACACAACGTCATTCTTCAGCATGACATTTGAGTCTCACCCCCTGCCAGGAGGGATACCTTAACCTCCCTGTTACTGAAAAGACCAGAGACAGAAAAATAGCTTGGTTTTTTTGTACATCCCTTCACATGGCCACTTGCTACTACTTGGAGTAAAGTGAGTTCATTGTAACTCTTCTCTTTTTGTGTTTCATCTTCAGTTTGTATGGGACTTTTCTGTAGCTGTACAGACATGGACATAGGAAAAATGAAAAAGCAATTTCTGTCTGCGCTCAGGAAAATCACTATGTGGATTATGAGGGCTGCATGGACTAGACAGAGGGAGACTAGGTGAAAAAAAGATTGTTTTATAGGTGATTTTGGGGACCATCAGTTTATTAATGCCTCCCCAGAAAGAAATATTAAAAAGTCAGGCTAAACCATCCCTATGTGTCAGTGGAACTGTACTACAGACTGTTTTTGCAGAAAAAGCTCTAGACATAGCTCTGAAATTTATGTGGATAAATCTGCAGATATTTTTCACATAAGTTTTTGAAAGGAGAAATCAAGGAAGGTTTTTTATTTGTTTGTTTTGTGACAGGGAAACAGACCACAGGTATGCAAAACAAATATATGATTAAAGTGCTCCCTACATATCTCCCTGTCTTTATCAAGCCATTCCAACCAAAAGCTTTTGTAAGCGTGTGGGGGCAGCACTGACCTTTTAATTCTGTTTACATGATGACTAGAAAAGAGAAATCCCTGGTCGAGGAGGGCCTGAATGCGTAGGAGTTGCCTCAAGACGTTTTAACCACCTCTAACTCGAGGCGTTTCTGCGGGCAGCAGCTCTGGCACGGCACCTGCGGGGCTGTCACTGGGCCAGGGGAGACACAGGGACACTGACACTTGTCCCAGCAGTCTTAGGAGATGGACAGTGCTCAGATCCTGTGCCTGTGAGCAGGACCTCAGGGCTTACACCTGGCTCAAAAGCTTGTCACACAGTTTGGTTTGCGGCAGCACTGGAGCCCAGCACTGGGGCTGGTGGCTGGGCTGTGCTTCCTGGGGTGCTCTCAGCGGGCTGAGGTGTTTGGGGGGTGCTCACTGGATCCAGAGCAACCCGTGGGGCTGCCCCAGGCTCAGGGCAGTGGCTCTAGGCTGGAAGCACCGAGGTTTGCAGGATGGATGTTTTGGAAGCACCCTGTGCTGCACCAGCCACCCTCCCTCCACCAGCCATCCCCGGCTGTGCCGTGCCCGGTGCCCGGAGGAGAATCCCCGGGCCCCCTGGCAGGGACACGCCCGCTGGCCCGGGGCTCAGCGCTGGGAGGCTCAGTGGCCCGGCTGGTCTCCAGCTCCCCTCACGCTCCTCCAGCCCCACAACCCCCACTGGTGTCTGAGCTCACTTTCTGATGGTTTTGCTCCCCAAAGCAGATTGTGTGGGAGCCTCTCCCTGGAGAGACATCTGCATCTGTGCTGCAAACCCAGGTCCAGGGAAGGTGAGGACGCAGAGGTGATGCCCCGCAGCAAAGGAAAAAGAGGGAAAGACAACGTTGCACTTGAGAGAGGAGGGTTTGCAAGGCAGTCCATGGGCAGGCAGGAGTGAGGCCATGTTGGTCTCTGTCCTACGGGTCTAACAGCAGCTTTCAACACATACACGCTTTTTCTCTCTCTTTTTTTTTTTTTTTTTTTTTTTTTTT
>VZSE01002021.1:1039828-1061750 GCA_013398275.1 Promerops cafer | reverse complement strand
TTTTTTTTTTTTTAATTTTGTACATTTATTTTATTTCCCTGAGGCACTTGCTCCGACATCAGTGGACAAAGATAGGGAGACACAACCCCTCCCCAGGGATGTGATCCTGTGTGGTGCTGAGCCACTGGACAGAGCCAGCCAATGCCCACTGTTGCCATCGGTGCCGGGGGAATTAAGGGCATTTCACAGCTTTCAGGCACAAAAACAAATTGTAAACGGTAGTGTTGCATCCATGTGTGAACACACACACACACACACACACACACACACACACACCCACGCGCGTACACACGCACACANGGGCATTTCACAGCTTTCAGGCACAAAAACAAATTGTAAACGGTAGTGTTGCATCCATGTGTGAACACACACACACACACACGCACACGCACACACGCGCGCGCGTACACACGCACACACACGCACACACACAATGCCGCCAGCAGCTGATGCTTCACACTAATCACTCTTATAAATGTCTCTAATTAGACTTATAAATACTTATAACTTTCCAACAGGGAACAAAATGCCCAGCGGGCTTCATGTAAACTGGGCAGAAAAAAAAAAAAAAAGAGATAAAAAGACGAGTAAAAGCTGTTTTTAAAGGCGGCAAATCCTACACCAGCACTTCAGACCCCGAAGTCGCAGAGCCCCACACCCCGGAGCCCCCCAGGCTGCGGGAGGAGGGGGAGCGCAGCGTGGGCAGAGCGGGGCAGCGCCGGGAGGGGCTGCAGCTCCCGGCCTTTGTAACCGGAGGGGGAACATCGGGACCCTGCGGAGAGGGAACACAGAAACCCTCCCGGCGGCGAGAAATGGGCCCAGACAAAAGCCCGTTACATGGTTGCAAATCACCCCGCTGCTGTTATTTTATTTACCGCCGCCCGCGGGAGGATTGTTTGCTCTTGCAAAATTTTAAGCTTCCCCCCCGCCTCCCTTTTCTCTTCCTATTCCCCTCGTTGCTGCCAGCAGCGGTCCCCGGTCCCACAGTGCCGCGTACAGACCGAACCCACCTGCGCTCCTGGCCGGGGGGCTGTGGCTGAGCCTCCCACCATTCCAGTTTGGATGGAAAAATAAACCCTTTTCCCAGGAAACAGCCCATGAAAGGCTTATTTTGATGTCGGGGTGAGGAGCACAGCCCAGCCGAGCCACCCCTGTGTGTTTGCTGCTGACGGGCAGAGGCTCTCGCTCCCCCATGGCGTTCCCTGCTGTGACAGGAAAAACTTCCAGTGGTTATCAGAAAACTTTTTTCATTTATCTTTTTCTCAAAGGATCTCTATATTATTTTTTTTGAGGGTGCAAGACAGAAGAAGAGAGGCCTCTGGAGCACCACATCTACTTCTTGGATATTTGTTTGGAAGATAAATTTCCCTCTCAGAGACTGCAGGCTCGGGGAGCCCCACTCACCTTCCCCATCCTATTCAGGCAGGTGAAGCTTAGGACTTCGGGATTTTAACAACCACAGTGAATGCGAGTCCTCAGTAAAAACAACCTGTAGACTTTTATGCTTTGTGAAGGTGCTAATACGGACAGGGATTTGCTGGTGGTTCCCCCACCTTCAGCTTTAGGGTCTGTTAAACACTTTTTACATGTTAGGTGCTGTGAGGAAGGAAGGAAGGAAGGAAGGAAGGAAGGAAGGAGCGAGCTGTAGATGTTATTTGCCGTGATGTCTTTGCCGTGGGGGGCACAGGGGGAACCCCAGCGAGGTCCTGCTGCCCCAGTCCCCTCTCAGCCAGGAGCTGAGCTCTCCCTCCTCTGACAGGTATTTACAAGGGGTTCAACAGGTAATTAGCGCCCAATCCTGGCTGCGGGAAACCCTCCTGGTCATCCCGCCCAGCACGGGCAGTGACGGGAGCGCTGATTTTCGACGGCTGATTGAGCCTGAACAAAGGCCCCAAACATCACCGAGTGCCCGACCCGGGGATGGTAACTTTAGAGCCAATGGGCTCCTTTCCCATCAGTTTAAAGCAGTGTTATTTTTTTCCAAGCTGATAACATTTTAAACATATTGCAAGACGGAATTTTCCTGGGAAGCAGGGAAACCCTTGAATTTGCTATAAAAGAAACTTCTGTGATTAAGGAAACCCGTTCTGTGAATTCACCTGTTGCCAGCCAAGGAGAAATGTTTGGTGTTTTATTTCAATCAAGAATTTGCTGTGTATCTGGTGCTTTATCTAACCTTACTCTTTGAAAGATTTGATGTTATGCTTGGCAGAGCTCTCAGGTTCAAGCTTCTTTATTATGCCGTGCTCTACAAGTTTTAATATTTTAGACTGATGGTATTGAGGGAATAAAAATATAGTCTGAAATCCTCACGGAATGGGTAAGGTGCATTTCATGTGGCCCAAATGCATCTTGAATTTTTTAATCAGGCGTTTATACAAGCACTTGATGCCATTGAAAAAAAAAAAACCCCACCACTTTTCTTCTGTGAGCAAAGTCTTAGAAGTGAGCACATCTGTGGCTATCAGTTATTTCTGGCCATGACCAGTAACTACATCACCTGCATGTCTTTCTCTGCAGGTGCAGAAACCCAACAAACCCTGTGTTAGCAGTCTCCAGCTGAGGAAATTTGCCATGGTGCTATTAGTACAAAACTTTTCCATATCCTCAGCGTTGGTTTGAACTCTGTCAATTCAGTGCAGCTCTCCTGAGGTTTGAGCAATCCAGCTACTTCAGGTGAAACACAAGAGTGGACCATGTCAGGCAGAGCCATTTGCCTCATCCCCCATTTTTATCAAGCCCTGTCCCCCAGCCTTTATTTTTTTAACTTTATACAGAGATGTCCTGTAACAGAAGAATTTGATGGGGAGCCTCAGCTCCTCAGTATCTGTTTAATGCCATTATCTACATGGATCAGCATCTGCAGTCTTGACCACTTTTTCAGCCCATTGCATTTGAGGACGTCACTCCCAGGTGGGAGGGCCAAAACACGTGCCCATGCTTTGGCCATTTCTTCATTTGTTTTTCACAAATGTGAGGGGCTGAACTGCACCGTTTGGGGCTGCCCTTTTTCTCAGGTGGTGGCAGCTCCCAAGGAAGGTGCCACATCAGCTGGCCCTGGACAAAACCTCTGGCATTACCCCAGCTGGAGCCACTCCTGCTGTGTCTGTCATAGCACTGGGGCTGCCCAAGCACAGAACAAATGAGGAGTGCAATTCAGTGGCCAGTGAGGGGCATGGCCCAGTGAGAGCCTCTAATTCTGTGTGCTTACATCTTGAGCACAAGGGGTAGGATTTTATTCTTACAGGGTTAAATGTTTGGGCCTGACTGTTGAGTGCATCAGCTAAGGGTGCAAATAGGAACCTTTTCTGCAGGGAAGACCCTAATCTAATGCAATAGATCCCAGCTGTGATTGTTATTTAGAATATTCATAACACCTGCTTGCAATCACTTTGGATCTGGTGGGAGCTCAACACTTGCTGTGTCTTTTCTAGGTAAGGCTTTTTACTTTTATTGCTATTTGTTTGGTTTTTCTTATATTTTATAAGGTATGGTGGTGTTTTTCCAGAGAAAGGGAAAAAAGTTCTCTGCTCTAGGAGAAGGATGGGTAATTTCTGTTTATTGGAAGGTGTTTGCTTGTTTAATGTTGTTGTAAAGGTACTGTGGGGATAACCTGCACGTGTGCCTGAATCTCATACTGGCTTTTTTTTTGAACCCATTGAGTTTAATATAAAAGTTCATCCTGAAGTTGAAAATAATTAATATATTTAGTTTCAAATGGCTGAAAAGTCAATTCTGTACTTCAGAAAACACATTTATTTCATCTGGGATAACAATGCTCTGTCAAAATGGTAAGTGGAATAAAACAGAATTTGGTGCTTTGATAGTAAGTGTTTTCTTGGGTTCCACACTGCATCTTGCTGAGTATTAAAAGGGTGAATCGTTTTAGGAGTCCCAGGAATATTTTGACAAATAATGTGAGGAGTAATGTAATTTTCTTAAAATAAGAACCACATAAGGAGCTTTGGTCTGGTCTTTCTGCAGAAGGTGAAGAAGCCTTTTAATGCTAAGTTGTGTGAAGGTGTATGGTAAGAGAAGGTTATATTGCCCATCAAAAGTCCTGTGTCTGGGTTTTACACAGAAAATGCCTATGGATTAATTAACCTTGTCTTTTTTCTGTACTGATTTATGCAGCTAGGGAATGTTTTCCAGCTTTTCCTTCTGCCTATTTTGGAGATGTGCCTTTTATTGCTTTGTAACTGCAGGAGGGGGGTCTTGAAAGCCCATCCTAAACACCTGTAAGATTGTTGCTGGCCCCTGGGGCTCCTGTGTGGAGCAGCAGAAAGGAACTGGGGGTACAGGGCTCAGCCTGGACACACCACGGGCACCCAGCACTGGGGTCTCCCTGGGCCATGTCCTTTCCCAGTGAGAGCTGGAGCACAGCTCATTGCTGGGCTTTAGTGGAGACACGGGAAATGTGATGGTCAGAGGGCAAGATGGTTTCTGCCTCCCAAGGGGGCTTCTGTGGCAAGGTGGGTGAAAGGAGCTTCTTTTTATGGCTGTCCCAAGCAGGTGCTTTCTTGCCTTACTTGTGGTGTGGGGATCAGGCAGCCTCATCCCCGTGAGGCCCCTCTGCACCCTCCTACTGCATCTAAAAACACTTTGCAGAAGAGGCTGGGGGAGGATGATGCTTCTTGGTAACAGACCAGGGGTCACAGAGCCAGAACTTGTGTCTTGGGGCTCACGTGTAAAGGATGGTGGTATCCGAGTGAATATTTAAGGGTTATCTGTTGTCTTTGAGTCAGGCACAGGGAGGGCAGTTGCCACAGAAATCTTTTAGTGTTTTAGAGCTGTGTCTGGGGATACTCAAAGTGTGTCTTTAATCAAATTACCTTCTGGTTTACTCATACTGCCCTTACTCCTTCCTCTGGTCAGGATCATATCAAATGTCATTGTCCTTCTTTTCCTGCAATAAGGAGGAAACTACAGAGAGTCAAGTACTGTGTACAAATGGGTTTTGGATCTTCATATGTGTGGGACTTAATATTTTTTGCGATGACTTTAATTATGGCTAATGTGATGCTGTAACAAAATTCAGTTATAACTGTGCTAAGAGTTCAGGAAATAGAAAAAACATTTGACTTGCAGGAAGGTTTTAAATATCTTGCTGAAAACTCCTGGACCTGGGCTCCCAGCTCTCTCTCTGCAGAGCACACTTTAGCTTTGGATGTACCTTTAAAGACTTTAAACAGCTTGAGACTTGTAGTTTGCTGCAGGAGCTTAGAGAAAATTCCTGTTTCTAGGTTTTAAACCCTGAGCTGGAGTACAAGAGCCCTGCTCAGGAAGGTAAGGAAAGGTGTAACAAGGTCATTTTGAGCCACATACATTCAGGTTGTACTTTCAAAGTCAATTCTAAATTTAATTGAAAGCTGAGGGCAAGGGAGGAAGGGTAGCACTGATGTGCTGGCTTGTTTTGAAGCATGTGAGGAGCTGTGCTGTTGAATGCTCGATGAGCTGCAGTCTTAATAAAATGGCACTTAATAAAATGTGCAAGTTGGCAGGGAGAGGGGCTGGGTGAGCTGAAGGAGGAGCTTTGGGGTGGTGCCTGGTGATGTCCATCTGTGCAGGCTTTCCCTGGGGTCTGGTGTTTTCTCAAGCTGATGGCAGCACTTGACCACGTGAGCAGTGGCGATGAAGTTGCCTGTTTGACCAAAACCTCCAAAACAATTTTGTGGGGAATTTATTGTGCTGGCAAAGTGATGAATGAACAGAACCAAGCAGATGAAGCTGTTTGAAAATGGAACCGGAAAAGGGAATAATTTCACTGAATTTTTGTGCAGCTTAATGGAACTTCTCCCACCCATTTCTGAGATGCTCAAGAGATACACTGGACACAAGGAGGTGACAAGGCTTCACCCTTGTTATGGTTGGAGATGCTGAGGAGTGCAGTGCTGTCTCACATCACCCACGGGCCAGGGGCAGCCTGGAAAAGTCCTCCTGCTCAGGCTTTTTTAAACAATAATAGATGATAATGATCTGATAGAAGAGCATCTACTAAGGGAATTATGGTTCTTGGTGGTATCAGCAGGTATTCCCTCTGCTAGTTGTTTTATACCAGAATAATAATCTCTCTGCAAAGTTTGCCTCCCTTTTCCAAAGGAACTGCTCAGGCAATGCTTGTGTTCATCCCAGCCAGGTGCATCCAGACTGATCTCCCAGAGCCTGGAGCTCCTCTGCTCCAGTCCATGCTGTGCTCAAGGTGGAGGTGTAACCAACATGAGCTTTTCCTCTTCTCTGGAACTGTGTCTTTTCCTCCTTAGCCTCACTCTTTGAATGAGGGAAGTAATGTTACCTATGGTGGCTTTACTGGCTGACAAAAACTTACATCATGTTGCTGTGGAAAAAGATGAGTATTGTGGTCTTTTCTGCATGAGTCTGTGGTTGCTTCAGCTGTCTCTCTGGGCTAATCCATGGCTGACCAGTGGACCACAATTTAAAGCCTTGCTCTACTGGAATATGAAGCAGAAGTTGCTTAGAAGTCTGATGGATAAGAACCGAAACCCTGAAGAGAAATGTGTCTTATAGCACATGGCTGTCACTTTAAGCTCTTGATATTTACAGCTCTCAGTTGTTACATTTATTAAATTGCTTGAGGGTCCAGGAAATAATGTACTTAGGAGTGTGGTGATATCATTTTTTTTACTGTGATTTTAGCAGCAAGTTTCCTGTTCTCTCTGTTATTTAAAAATGAGAAATAAATGGAATTCATAAAGAACGTTTTCTAAGTCATAAGGTAAACATTTTTAATCTGTGCATCACAGACATGGTTACTCTCCATTTGACTGCAGTCTTTGCTTTTTTATTTCAGAAGTGCTCTGAACAGCCACCACCACCCATCTCAAAAGGAGAGTGCAGTTGCCTCCTCTAGTTTGAAATTTCTGAAAGCTGGTTCCCAAGCCAATCTCATTACTTATGGAAGACAATTAGTCCTTTCACCTGCATTACATATTAATTCCTCAGTCTATTTAAGAGGAGATTTGTATGAGCTGTTAGTCGTGTGTTGACCACTTGCACCATGTCTAGGCCCAAACCACAGGGAATTAACTGAAATGCATCAGGCTTTTAAAGCATAGGTTTTTACACCAGAAATGAAATTGCACTGAGCACAAAGATTTTGTGCTGGATGCTCCCAAACATTGATTAAAAGGGATAGGAGTATGATCTCTCCTGTCATAAATCCTGCAACATTTGGCATCTTCTTGCAAATATTTTGCTTGTGTATCTTTTCTTTTGGAGTTTAACTGCAGTTCCTCCATTAACATTCTTAGTGCAGGGGTTTTTTTTCCCTTTTTTTTTCCTTACCTGCCTTGCTTCCCCGTTATATATGTAAAACAAAGCTTTACTATTCTAATTCAGCAATATAGAAAATTGCACTAGATAGGTATTTAAGACTGCCCTTTTTGGGCAGCTTTTGGTGTTATCACTCTCCAGAATGAAAAATGCAGTTGAAATAAGTATTCTGATTTGCCTGTTACTGATCCAGCTGCTCAAATAACTTTGCCCTGGCGAGGTCAGGATGTATTTTTGTATGGTTTTCTTCTTGCAGTGATTTGACTTTATCTGTTTTCCACACCCTCCAAATTATTTACAGCTGTAATATCTCAGGATAATGTCATGGGGCTTGTCCCTGTTGCACTACAGTTACTGGAAGCCAAAAGTGTGCATTCAGAGTTATTCCTCAGCCAGAAAGGCACCCAAATGTGAAGACAACCAAGCTCATCTTTGTCAATTTTGTCTTGCTGTTATCAGTCTTGAAAATCAAATTAGTCCAATTCTGCACTTTCTGAACATATTCCTGTGAGCTTCTGATTAATGAAGTATATTGTTATCCTGGAAGCAGAGGGGAATGTTTCTGTTCTTACTGAAGTATTTAAATGCAGGTATGAATGTTTTGGAAAAATTGAAGAAGGCTTAGACTATGATTTTTTTTTTTTCCATAAACCATTAATCATTATAACAAGATTAGCCTTTTACTACCTCTCTCCCAATTTCTCCCTAAGGCAGGTTTTATTGTCACTTTTGGGCAGAGCTGTCATGTAAAATCCTCTGCTCTTCATCTTGCTAATGTATATGCTTAATCATCCACATTTGAAGTTTGGAGTATGAATTAAGGGAATATTTAACTCTGTTGAATAAGTGAAGCTACCCAGTGGTACCACTGATGTAACATTTCCTTTCTGTTGATCCTTTTCTTTTCTTGTGATCCAATACTGCTTAAATCAGAATATATTAATTTGTGTAATACCTTAATTAATATGTTTTTCAGTGGCTAAATATGCAATTCTTCAGGCTTCTGGTGACCTAATTAGGAAAAAGTGTTTTCTTTATTTTGAGAAAACTCCTATGAGATTCTATATTCTGCCAATTTAAGAAAATAGTCTACCATGTTTATTTGAAAAAATATCTTCAGTAAATAAGTTTTGGCAGTGTTCTTGGAAATAGTTATGTATATGCTTAAAGCTATAGTGCTACTTGAGATAGAGAATAGCTGGACTCTGCAGAGGATCAAGGGAGCTGTGAATCAAAGTTTCCCATGGCATGGTTGTGTGGCTGGTTTTTATGGGAGGCTAAAGCAGGGTGGGAATCAGGTTCCATTGTTTTCTAAAACACCTGAAACCCATAAATGAGTTAGCCCCAAATTCGTGTTGGTTTCTACAGTTCAGAAGGGTTCAGAGGACCTGATCCAGGTTGTATCTAACTGATGATTTGGCCCTTGGCAGCTAGCACAGGAGAAAAGTAGTGTCTGAAGGAAAATTATTTTTGTCTCCTGTGGGCGTTTCAGCCTGGCAGAACGTGACGCTTGTGCTCTGAGGCTGTGAGGAGCAGGGAAGGTGGCTCTGCCCACAGAGAGCTGAGCCAAGCAAGGAACCTGCATCTGGGCTCAGTGCCTTGATGCTTTACAGTCACCTACAGGCAAATTTGAATGTTTTCAACTTCAGATTAATAAATGAGGTTTTCAGGATTCCTTGCTTTTATGATGCACAGTGGGGGAAATCTTGAAGAGATTTCTTTCAGATCTTTTGATATGGTGTTGGTACCCTCCACGTCACCTCAGTTTAACCCATGTGATGAAATGGTCTAACAACAAGGAAGTAAAAAGTTGAATCAAAGCTGTGATATGAACAGATAGCTATTCCATGCACACTCTCCTCATCCAACAAAGGATCAAGGATTGTTTCTCCATTTTAAAAATATTAGCCTGACTAATTACATTCATTCTACAAGTAGCAGTCTTGGGTTTGCCAATTAATAAAGCACTACCAAGGTAATACCAGACATCTAGCGTTGCCTACCTATGGTTCGTAGGGCATCTCGATCCCTTCATTACTTGTGGACTTTTTTTTTTTTTTTGTAATAAGTGGTGTGATCTTTTCTTTGGTTTTCTTGTCTCTGATACTGCCAAGCTAATTAATATTTGCGGTGTTCTTTAACTATCAAATGGGGTTGCAATCATAAGCACATTCTTAAACCTCTTAGTGCTGAAAGGAAGACCTAAATAACTTTTAAAGCTGTGAGACAATGTCAAGAAACGTACTTGCTTAAATTTAATCCATCACTTTGTGCCAGCAACACATATAGCTGAAAGGTCAGAGAATCACTGAGAGGGAGAAAAACAATTAATTTGGTATCAAAAAGGTAATAGGATAAGGCCTTGCCAGCCCTCTGCTATTGTTCTGCTGCATTAACTTCGGCAGGTCAGATGCCACTGGTTGTTGACCTCAGGCTAAACAGGGTCAGCCCAGGCTAATTACAAAAGAGATGTGTTTGCACTTATCCAAGTGTCTCTTAAAAAATCTGAAGCCACATCTGTGTTGTTCCTGGGGAGGAACACACAGAGGGTAAACATTTTTCAATGTAGATATCATTTAGAGAATCTTCTGCATGAAGAATGGTGTCCCCAAAATGGCATGGCTCCTTGTACGAGTCCTTCCCACCTCTGGGACAGATTGTGGCCCCAGACCTGGCAGTAGGTGTGTGCCAGAGGTGAGGCACTGGGAAAACCTGCCATGAAAGGAAGTGGTAGAAAATGGTTGTATTTTTTTTCTCAGCTCTGCTGCACACATTGTTTCAGTAGAAGATCTGTTCCAAGAGGAGCTACTGATCTTAATACAACAGAAGGTGCTAGTGAGTTTAGATAACTCTCTCTTGGAGGGGGGAGGAAAAGGTCCTGAAGTCTTTTATGACTAAAAAATGTTTTTATGCAAGTATTCAGTGAACCTCATCAGTGTAGTGGGTGACATCTAGGTCCCATCATATCTTATAAATTCACCTGTCTGTGCCCTTGGGATCTGCTCTGTGCTTCTGCTGGGGTCAGTGGTGCTCGAGTCATCCCACTTCTTTTAGGTGCTTATCTATAAAGGAGAACAACTTTTTGTTGGTGCTGGATTGGCTTTGTCAGTGCTGTGTTGACCACAAGTTGGCTTTTGAGTGCAGTTCTGTGCAGTTAAGGCCCAGGTGAGGATGCTGCCAGTCTGTCTCTCCTTTCAGCAAATTCTGATGCTTTTGGTTGACTTCAGCCAGAATCAACCATCTTGTAAAGAGCTGCAAGTTTCTACAAGACTTATGGCTGCAAGCTATGAGTAGGGCAGAGAGACTCTGGAAATTTCTTAATCAGAGGTGGTAAAAGCCATGTAATGTCACTTCACTTTTATGGTGAAGTAACTTGGGGGGTGGTGGTGCAGAGAGAAACTGTGGCTGACAGATCCCGATTAAATGCAAGTGCCTTGTTTCTGTACCTAATGGCAGACTGCCCCACCCAAGCCATCCAGCTTGTAGCTCTGCAGTTCAGACAATTTTAATAATTACAAAGCTGTAAATATTCCAGCTGACAGATATGAACTGGAGTAGTGCTGTGTGGTAAAAACATTTGAGACTCTAGCTCTGGGCTAGAGACACTTAGTTAATTGAAAAAAAAAAAATTATCTCCCTCTTACATATGCTATCTACCTGCTAAAATTTTAATGGGCTTGCTCCCCTAAATACTCTCATCTAATCTATGGATAAGACTTTTTGGAAACAGTTGCATTTGTATTACCTTTATTGATGGGCTCGATTCTGTGAAGTGCTTGGCCCTCCCCACCTCTGCTGGGGAGCAGGGGGTCGTAGGTTTGATTTTGATCCCCAGTGTTTCTAATAGAGACACTGAAAACTCCTAATTCTACAACTTTTTCTAGGAAAGTGAAAAAGGGCTCTGATTACTGCTAATAAGTAAATAATATTTAGTAAAGATTGGGTGCAGTGAAAGGAGCAATCAAACTCATTTAAACAGGAACCATTTGCCTCTTTAAAAATATTTAACTGCAAGAATGCTCTTTTGCTTGGGATCATGCTGGCAAAAAGCATTAATTGTGAAGGTTTCTCATTTACTCTAGAGGGTTGCTGAGCTTTACTTTGTGTTGACCAAGAGCCCTGTGTGCTGCTCCCACATTTAAAGCCTTCCCTCACGCAGTGTTTCCACATTTGAACATTGACTGGTCAAGAAGATAACGTTGTAATTGTCCCAGGGCTGTGCAGTGGGGGCTGTCCCACTGTGCTGGGGGCACCCAGCTGTAGGTGTTTCCCCATCAGGAAGGAGCAAAGCACACGTGTGTGCATAGGCTCTGCTCAGATGGCGCAGGAAAAAACAGCAAAGGGTGGGAAATTAAAGTGCTGAATGAAGAATATGTTAGATAAGTGGAAAAGTAAAGGAGGATTTTGCCAAGCTGAGACTGTCCTGTGGTGTCTGTCACTTAGAAACCCAATTGCACGGTCAACTGCAATAGCATGAAAGCCCATCAGCCCAGTAATCTCCAGCTTGTAATTGATTCTGTTTCTACAAATGTTAGCTAAAGCAAAAATCTGCATTAAGGTAAGTGCTAAACATCCATCAGCCTGACTGATTAGCCAAAGCAGGAATTTCTGGAGAAATGCATGTTATTTGCCATCAGATAAAGTGAAGTTCTGCTTCCACAGTTGGAGAGCTGATAATTTGCTTGTGATGGGATCAGTTCAGTTTTCAGCTCCACTTGCTGTACAAACCTCAGCATTTAAGGGCACATCTTGAGCCAGATAGGCAAAATAAAAATCATTTTCTGATTAAATGGATATAAAAACATGTTGAAGAAAAGCTTGAATTGTAAAGCTTGAACAACTAAATTCAACAATGAACAGGCCAAACTCTTGATATAAAAAGACTAAAATTGATTTATTCATGGATTGTCTAAATCTTCTTTAACATTACTTCTTTTATCCTATATCTGTTTTTCTCTGCTGTTTTCTTTTCTTGAAGCTTGATCACCTGATATTAGTTTCCATGAACTCGTTAAGGTAACCAAGCTTTTGTGAACTGAGCAACTACCTTCCATAACTACAAATGCATCCAGGGTCTATATGCCTTTACACTATAATAATTGTATCAACTTAGCAGCGAGATAATACTGAGTCTGAGAAACTCTAATTTTTTTAAAGCATTCTGCAATGATTATGTGTGTCCATACTTAAATTATTCCTGGTCTGGGCAAAATCCGTCATTTGCTGATGCTGAGCAATTACATAGCAGATGGTATTAGTTTCCTTTCTAGCTTATGTAACTCCACCAGACATCGTGAATTATGAGTTTTATAATATTCTGTTCATACTTTAATTGAACATTTTGGTACTTAAACTCAAAATTCACTTACAAAAATGTTCTCTACTAATCATAGTAGTCTAAAGCTTAGCAAAAATTAATGCAAAAGCGTTATAAAGGATTAAAACTTGGTTTCCTTTGTATTCAAGCAAGTACTTGTGAATAATTTTTTCTCTATTTGCTTGTCTCCGAGGTAAGCATCTTGCATGTACTTCACCAAGAAATCCCACACAGAGCAAGTCTTTAGCTCAGCAGAGATCCCTTCTCTTGGAAAAGTGCTCTGGGATTGTCAGTGCCTGCTGGTAGCCAGGACTCTGCTCTTGTCACCTTCAGTGGCCATTGCTGGGTGTGCCAGGCTGGCAGGTGGGATGGAAACAGAGCACACTTCAGTTCCTTGAACCAGTGGTTTGATGCTCCTTCCTCAAAATACCCAATGCTTAATCACCTTGGAAAGCCCTTTCATTTCCCAGTTCTCAGAAAACATCCTCCCCCTGCCTACTGATGGTTGGCCAGGTGATCCTTGAGAGCTGTGTTATTTATCAGCAGAATGGGGAAACGGGCCTGGCTGTGATCCCACGGGGCCAAGCCATGGTGATGCTGAGATCCTAATAAATGTCTGAAGGTATTTATTGATTAGCCAGATATTGCCCCAGATGCATCATGACGTGGCAGGCTCAAGGCCCAGGAGAATCAATGAAGCAAAAAGAGCAGCCCCACAAGCAGAAGGAGCCTTGAACAGATCTGCCTGTCATGGTGGGACTCCTGTGGGAACCTCAGCTCTGTCAAAACCCTTCTTTCAGGCAGTTTCAGTTCTTTGCTGAGCAGGTTCATTTTCCTTTTGCATCCTTTCTATCTGCTGGGCCATTCCTTTTATTGGAACTGTCTGTTCCTTAGAAACCTCTAAGGCTGCTGTTTCCAAAGAACTTTCTCAAAATTAGTTGAAAATGGTCCTCAGGCTTGTAAAGAGAAGATGACAACAGGAAGTCCCCAACTGGGCTCCTCCTGCTTGTGATCACTGCACAACTGGCAGTGTTGTTTCATCCCTGACTTGCAAACCAATTCTCTCCACCAGGGCTTTCCCTTCCCTTGTGTGTGATTTGCATCTCTTGTGTGGCTGGGCAAGCCAAGTGGGAGCAGGGAAAAGCAGTGGCAGGAACTGTGTTTGTGATGGTTCTGTCTGCACCAGAAGTGGAAAGAGTTGTATCCTCAGTAAGGTAACACTGTCTGGTGAGAATTACAGCTGATTTTTCTGGCACAAAAAGGTGGATGAGACTTTGTATAAGTACCTAAACATTTGGATACATGTGAAATAAATAAAGTCACCAAACCACATGCAGTTTATTTGAGGTTACAATAGCTTAATTTCTTAAACATCCTTATTAAAAAATGAGGAACAATTCAGCCTTTAATACAATGTGGAGCTGTGATTCATAGTTGGTGGTAGGAGAAAGCAGTGAACTAATTGCTTGGGTCTGGTCAGCAGAGAATGAAGCAGCTCCCTTGTCTGTGATACCATGCCCCTTCCCTTTCTGATTATTCTCCAGCAAACATCCTACAGCCCCATTCATAAAGTCCAGTAAAGATACAAGAAATGTCAGGAGTATCTGCTGAAGGAGTGGGAGGCTGACAGAGCAGCACATTGTAAGCCCACAGAGCAGCTCTGCCTTTCCTCTGGGGTTGTTTTCAGTTCTTTTGTCAGCCGATTACATGGTCTTTTATAATTTCTAATCTACAGAATAGAGCTATTTGCTTGTGGATTATGTGAAAGTCACAGGCTTATGCAAAAGAAAAACAAAATAATCTGAAAGTGGATTTTCTTGGCAAAAGTTAAGCTTAATTTAGGTGTTTTTTATGTAAAGGGGAGTTTAATCCAAGGGTGTGTAGGAAAAACCCAAAACTTCTGTCAGTCTTTGAAATTTCAACTTTGTGATGTTAATTTACCAGCGCTCTCATGGATGAGACTTAAATTACTTGTCTCTATTCAGCAAAATATATTTTGTACTTCAAGTTGTGCAAAATATAAATGCGCTTAAAGCTGTGTTGGTTTTCATCTATTTTGATTAATAAGAATAGTGTTAACTAGTGCTAAAGTGCTTGTAGAGGCACCAAATCATGGTGCAAAGTTGTTACATTTACTGTCTCCTTTATTTGCTAATGAGAATAACACATACACATCTGGATATATATATATTGTTTTTTGTTTTTGTTTTTTTTTTTTTTTTGGTGTCAGTCTGTAGAAATGAGCACAGAGTCTGCAGAAAGAAGGAACTGTGAGATTGGGATATAAACAATGGGAGCTGTGAGGTGTCTTTATACTGGTCCTCAAAATTGTCCAGATAGATTTGCATTTGCAGTCTCAAGAGAGAAGTCTTGGTAGAATGTGTGTGTATAAATACAGAAGATGATGTGATGAAATAAGATGAAAATGATGATAAGAAGCAACAGAGTTTCTTGTGGGTCTCAAGGTTGAAAGAAGGGCCTTGAGATGGGACCTGGAGGAGACAAATGAGGTTCTTGGCAAGGGTAAGAGCTGAAATAGTGTGAGGGATCTAAAATTCCAGCGTGGATGGAGGAGGGAAGGGTTTGCTCAGCTGTATGTAAAACCTCCCCGAGCTGCTGGCAAGGCCTGCAGATGTGACGAGGTGTGTGCAGATGGCTGGTGTGATACGCTCACCATTTATCAATATGAACTTTGGAAGCTGGCTTAAATCCCTCTCCTCAGCACCTGCAGCAGGCCCCCTGCTATCTGCTGTGCAAAGTGGGCAGATGTATATCTAAGAGGCACACTTTATTTTTCTTGGGTCAACATTTCACATGGAGTTGTAGCAAGGCAGTTTTGTTTGGTTTTCATTCAGCCCCTTATTATTAGCACACTTCTGTTGGGGGGTGAATAGTAATGCCAGAATAATGGGATCTGCAGTGGAGGGCTGGGACCACTGAGTTTGGCCTCCCAATAAACCATTTTTGTGCTCCTGCAAGGGCAATGTCAGAACAGAGCAAACCTAACCAGAAAAAAGCAAGTGAGTGCACGATATGCCAGTGTAAAAGCAAGTGGTCTTAGGGATAGAATTTGGATCTGTAACTAGACTGAATGGACCCCAACCCCAAATATTCTGACAGCTTGTTTTTCTATAAAAGCTTTGAAAGTTAGAGAGGAAGTCTTGTTGGCTTTGATAACTCTAAATGAGGTGTCTCAAAAGACATCTCTGCTTGTTGGATTGACGTATTTGGAAGCATTAAAGAAATTTCTGTATGGCAAAACTTAATTTGAGAAAAAGATTCTCAATTCTGGTTTAAGATTTTATGATTTGGACAGGAGTTAAATTTGCAAGGTTTGTGCTTTTTGTTACAAAAGAAGTACGGTCTACTTAATATCCATTTTGTCTGTAGATTATCCAGAATAATTCTCTCATGTCACTAAACTATGAATTTGATAGTTCTCTGAATAGTTCTATTACACTGGAAATAAGGATCTGCCCAAGCCATCTAGATGCCTGTCCTACTTGTGCATTAATCCAGCATTCCAACAAGAACGTGATTCAAGGTAAAGAAATATCCACCTTGTACAAACATTGTACAAAACATCTTCCATGACTGCACTTGAGGAAAAAAAAGGATCTGCTTGCTTGGGGATGCACATAACTTCTTTCACCCAGTTAGAATGGGTGTTTGACTTCTGAAGGCACCAAAAAAATCTGTCATGTATGTTCTGCTTGCACTTCATTTTAAATGCTTCTCTGAGTTTACCACTTATGTTTAATAGCAGGTTCTTGTCTCCAAGATTGCTAAGTGGTTTACAGATTGTTTGTGTAGGGATTACTGTATTTATTTCTGAGTTGATTCTCAAAATTTGACAACTGTGTTCCACATTAATGCATAACTGTTTTTGCTAAAAATTAAGCTGCATTATGAGGATCTAGTTCATAAATCCAGACTTGCTCGTGTTGTTTACATGAAGTCACGTATAGGTAGGAGCTTAGACTTGAGCCTGGTGCGGAGAAGTCTATGCATGTTTTGTCCCAAGAAGTGAATTATTAAACTGTGGTTTGTTTTTCTGTTTTGTTTTGTTTTTTAATTTCCCCCAGCTCCTCACTCTTTCCCCTCTGCCTCTCACAGTGGGTCTGGACAAGGTGTGCCCATGTAAGACCAGATGCACCCTGCTCTCTGACAGACACTTTGGACCTGTTTCCTCCCTTAGTGCTCTGTGGATCCTGAGTCTGACTGGCAGCCAGACATGTGGTTGGGAATGCACTGTCCAGGAGACTCAGTTTTTGTCACCATTGAATGTAGGCAGTTTTTGTAATTGTAATTGTGTTTTTGTAATTTGCAAGATAAGAAATCGACTTTTCATTCTTAGTTTAAAGATGGATCATAAGTAACAATGCACCATTGCAACCAACCCTGGAAGTTTGCAAGCAAATTGAAAAGTAGGAGAGACTTGAAATCTTTTTGTGCCTGTGACCTTACTGGCTTTGCTTCTGGCTGCTGTCTCATATGGTGTGACTTGCATCTTAATTTTTATACAGCGCTAAACTAAAATCAGAAAAACAAGAGAGTTAAGAATTTACCTTGTTGGTCCTCAAGATGCTTGTATTTCCATGTCTTGTGACTTTATACTGTATTATTGTGGTGAGAAGGATCACCACTCAGACCTTTAATGGCAAGTTAATTTGATATAAAAGTATTTTAGAGCTTCAAAATATCAGCGTATTTGTATATGTATACTTAAATATACCCTTAGTGTTCTTTTTCTTCCCCTTAGTCCCCACACCAGGTTGTTTTTTCTGCTCAGGGTTGGTTGCTTTGCTGGGCTGTCCCTGTACAGCCCCTGTTTTCTGTCCTGCCAGTCAGCTGTGTCTCCTCACTGGTCACATCTGCAGGAGCCTGTTTTGTTCCTACAGAAAACCTCCCCTCATCAGAGAGAGGAGAAGTTTGCCCTGCTTAGCAGAAGCTGCTCTGCCCCTGCTTTCGTTTGGACTTGTCCTCTAAATCCAAGAGACATCAAAGGTTTCCCCCATGTGATGGAGGCTCCCTGGCCTGCTCTGAAATGAAACAATGGCTCCCCTATATTCTGGGATCTGTGCTCCAAATGTGTCTGTCTGCCTGGCTAATGGGGCTCGGCAGTTTCTGCCATAAAGGACTGGTTGTCTTTTGCATAACGGGCTGGGGTAGATATTCTGGGAGGGCACACCCTGACATACAGAGTAAGGCAAGAGAGTGCTCATTGCAGCTGTGAATGTTTTGTTTATGCAATTAAAATCACACACAGTATTTGAAGAAGAAGAAGAAAAAAAGAAACAGAAATGAGCTGTAGGGTGTCAGTATTGGTTACAGGCAGTGTTTTCTATAGCACCCAAGGGTGATGCACAAGTGTGAGTGTGCAGCACTTGCTGAGCCAATTTTACATAGGACAGGTAGCATAAGCATCAAACAACAGATTTCTTTCAAAAGTGGGTTGACCACCTGAATCAAATCAGTGGTTCCAGGTGGTCTTGAAATTTATAGTTTTTAAAATGGAGAATGAGCAGGAATGCTGCAGCTTCACTGCTCTCTGAACTTGGAATATATAGAGGGAGCTTGTTTGCAGACATTGTGCTGGCACTGTTCTGTGCTCCATTTTTAGAAATCATGCAAGTCCTATTTTTAAAAAGGAAACCTACTTTTGAAAACCTAATTTTGTATCTCTGGAGCCTGATAGATTGTGCTGATGGAAAGTTCTGTTGTAAGCATACCCATCTGATCACTGCTCAGTATCACGTATTGCTGTTGTCTGACTTCCAACACTTGGGCACAAGCGTGATCTTCAGAAATGTGGGGATCACTTGAATGGGAAATGCAAAACTAATCTGATGACAAAGATGTCTTTCGATTTTTTTTTTTTTTTAATACTTTTGGAACTTTTGTCAGGACACATGGAGTTTTGCAGATAAGGGGCTTGTGGGGTATTTTGTGTGCAAAGATCAATTTTATAGAGAAAATTAATATTATTTTGCATGTTTTCCAGCTTAAAATTAAAATAATTTGTCTGAAACTGAATGAAGTGAAATCTGACGTGAGAAAAAAGAGAATAAAATTGGGAAGGATAGTATATCTTCTGCTGTTTGAGAAAGGACTTGAATAATGACTGCATCTCATGCATATTCCAACAAAAAAGAATGCTTACAGCTGAGACTCATGCCTAGACACAGGCAGATTTGCATCGAGGTCTGGTGTTAGATCACTAAATATCCTCTTTTGTGCTAAGCTTTTGTTGCCTTTTTTTGTTGCATCTGTACCTGAGGATTTCTATTAAAGTGCAAAGTCATTGTTTCCCCTGTAGCTTGGATTCCCTCCCGCAAACAGAGATGCGCTGGCTGGCGAGCGCTCATGGAGCCGTGGCCGTGTCAGCTGGGGCACAATAGTTCACATCATCACGGACGTTCAGAGCCAGAACATTCCTGCTTGGCCGACTCTGCTTTTGACAGCCTTTGTTCTTTTTGTGTGTGCAGTGTAGTGTCACAGGTAAATAAGGAAAAATTGCTTTTTAATAATAACTGTATGAATTGGAATGAAATAGTGTCCTAATTCTATTTCAGTCACCCTGAAAAGACAAACCATCCTGTCAGGACAGTGGCAACACACTCAGCTAATGAAATAAAAGATGCACGAGTTGCGTCATGAAAGTGTTCCTCATCATCTAAATAACCCCAGGGCAAGTTAGAGACACATAGCTGCTTTTAGGAGCTCCTCAACTTTCTGCTGGTGTCCTTTAGGCTGTTATATCCTGGAAAAATATTTGTATCCTATCATTCAACTCCTTTATTTTCAGATCACATTCTGAGGACTACTTGTTTGCTGAATCCAGGTCTATCTATGAAGGTTCATATTACTTCCATAGGATGGAGATAAATTATTTCTGTCACCTTTATATCTTGCATGGGAAGCACTATCTGAAGGTATTCTGAGTTGTCGTAGTAACTCACAAGACAAATATGTGTTAGCTTTGGGGTGTTCTGCCTGAGCACATGTGGGAATGTAAATGGCCGGGGTGAAAATGTTTTCTGCAGCAGAGCAATTCTATAATACCTTTAACTGCTTTGATTGCTGCTTTTTGGATACAGTGATGGCAGCTAGTCTGGAAAATTAAGTTTGAAAGGAAAAAATCAATGAAGGCCCCTTCCACGTTAAAAACAGTTTCTCAAATATTTCTGACGTATTTGATAATGCTTCCCTGTTTCTTCTGTAGACTTTAAATCAAATCTGTGTTAGGTGACACAGCCTTCCTGCAGAGCAGCTCTGGCTTTTTGTTTGCTTGTCACTGCTAGCCAGAGAGGAAGAATAATAATTTATTGATGTGGTATAGAAGTGGTTGATTGTTGCTGTAGGGAACTGGTCTGTTCTTACTTCTTAGTATAAATGCTGTGAACATCTCCCTAGTCCTGTCTTGGTCCAGTAAGCAATATTAAAAGCCTTGTGCAAGTCACCAGTGCTTACTTGCCTTTGTGGTCTAGAGGACACCAGAGGCAGAAGCATTATGGGCCTCTCCCATCTTAACGTATTGTCATCTATGGCTGATGTCCAAAGGGTCAATCCAAGCTATCAATTTCAAGCTTCTTCATCTAATCTCCCCTCTTAAAATATTTTGTGACTACATGACTACAAAGAGGTAGAGGAAGCCCATTGTCCCCAAACAGACAATGTCAAGGTACAGAATTAGGATTTGGGATGATGTGCTACTGCAGTGTAAAACAGATATTCTTCTCTACCCCTCTGCTTATTAACCACTTTGCAGAACACTGGCTTGAGGTTTGCCAGCTCAGCATTGTTCTCACTTCCCTGAGCCCATGTACTGGTGTGCTTGGCTCAGGAACAGGATGTGGGATACAGGCCCCTTCAGTTCAGCCACCCAAAAATTAGGTATCCAGTTTCAGGGGGCTGGGTGTGCTCCCCTGGCAGCTGGTGGTCAGGACTGACCTCCTCTAGAGAGCCTGCAGTAGCCAAAGTGAGGCAAGTCCCACCCTGATCCTGCCTCTCTCCAAAGGGTTTGTGGGAGACAAAACTTACTGCACCCTGGGCCCTGCTTGTTGCTTTGGAGGTAGGGAGTGGCTGAAGCCATGTTTATGGACTCAGTGCAGGCAAAAGCCACACTGAGCTGGGGAGAGAGCACACCTAGGGGATTGGTTGTTAAATTTTGTGAAAGTGGTCCTGGGACAAAATTTTTGGCCTTTGGGAAAAACAATTTCTGATCTGAGCTTTTATCATCTGCTAGTCCTAAAAAGTGGCTCCATAACAGCTTCAGCTTCATGAAGTTTTTTCTCTTTTACAGGTCTTTCTCCATCCTTATGCCCCTTTGCTCTAGCATAAACCCTTGTCTTTGAACCAGCTTGCCAGAGGCCCAGAGCTCATCTGGCTGACAACCAGCCCACCCCAGGCAGGGGGAGAGAGGGCTGTGTGGCAGCTTTGGGAATGTGGGGTTTGAGAATGGAATCCTTGTCTTCCTGAATTCACACGTGAAGAAAGCCCTGAGGGGGGATTGTTGGCATCTGCAAGGGTTTAGTTGCCAGTACAACTGCTTCTGTTGCAAGAAGCATAAGTTTGCATCCTGCCTGCCCGGACAAAGGAATCCTTCAGGTGATGTTAACAGGTGTCACCAACAACCTGCAGTGGCCATCAGCCACCTTGGTCTGGTGTCTTGTGTTGCCCAGTCGCTGACATCAAAGTGAAGGCAGAACAAAATGGCCACTGTTTTCTGGGGGAGGGAAGCCAAAAGTCTCCACAGGTGATGCTCACTCCCCTTCTGACTAACCGGTAGGTTGTGTTTATAGGCACGTTTTTCTTCCATCATTTGGTGATGATTGTAGCACAGTGTTGGAGTGGCGCTTCCTGGTCAATGCCGAGGGGTAAGGAGGGACGGAGATGTGAGGCCTTGTTTGCACTGGTCACTCTCTGGCCTCAAGCATGCCAGGCTTCCTTAAATGCGAGCTGTTTGCTGAATTCTGGTGTAGCTTTTTGTAGTCTGGTCTAGCCAAGTGGTGTTTTGTCCCAAGGAGGAGGGAAAAATGCATCTGCAAATTCTGCAGGAACTGTTATGGAGGACTCGACTTCAGATCTGCCTATACCTGTCACAGGGTAAACAAAGCGCCCTGGGAGGACTCGGGGTTAGCTGAACACCTTGGTCACACACTAAGCAAACTATCCCCCAGGTGTGCTTGCAGAACAGACTCTCCATCAGCGTCCTGTCATGCACAAAATGTTTATCCAATTTGTCAAGATAATCTTTCTTCAAATAAGCTCAGGTCCTAGGCCTCCGAATAGCCCAATTTCAAGCAGTATAAA
>VZSE01002021.1:826086-1039766 GCA_013398275.1 Promerops cafer | reverse complement strand
CTCCCCCCCCCCCCCCCCCCTTTTAATCACTGTGTCAACTTTTCCTTGGCTTTAAGCAAACTGAAAGTAATTATATCATTCTCAAGTGAGTTATTTTTTGACTGAGTTAGATGATTTGTAAGTGACTTAAAAATGCTCCCAAGTTGGGGTATCCCTTTCCAAACACACGTTCTCAGACTCCTCATGAAGTTGAGCTCATCAATGACCTAACAATACATTTATACTGGCACATGTAATTGATAACTGATTATAACTAATTCAGGCTATTTGTAAAGAAGTATAATTTGGCTTTCCCTCCCCTTAATGGTAGCTTCACCTATGGTTCTGGAGTTCCCTTAGGAGTTTAAAAGAGCCTATAAATTGTCATTTTCTGCTTGAAGATGTCAATACATTTAAAGTCTATTCTGAAGTATGGATTAATAATAGATCAGGTGTTGCTGCCTAAGACAATTCTCACTCTTTCTTTTGACAGGCAACAGAGTTTCTTAGTTTTGCTTCATACCAAATATTACCTCTGTGATCGTTCAGAACTGTCAGGTGGAAAGTAATTTGTGTGGTTTTTTTCCCCCAGCTCCTGCAAAGAACTTGGTATATATCCAAAAATAGAAACATAAATAATTTTTTTTTTCCTCCCCCCCAGTACGTTTCATTCATTGATTTCCTTCCCCACCCCCAGCCCAGGTAAGGCAACAGAACCCACCATTTCCTTTTTGCTTAAATTAAGATGGAAGCAAAATTTATCGATTTCCTTAGAGTTCTTTGCAGGTAGGATCCTTAACGTACCTGCTGTTGAATTTTTAAATTTAGTGGGTAAAATACTGATCTGGGGGCAATGGTAATGTTCCTGCTGGCCAGATGTGGTCAGTGGGTTCATGGGGAAACTCTCAGGAGGAGCAGAGTAGGAGCCGTGTATGTTCTTGCCTTGCCTCTCAGCCCAGGTCAGGGCATGCACAACAGCTGGTTTTGAGCTTAGCATTAGAAAGGCTGTGTTTAAAACCTGACTTTTAAAGGGTGTTAAGCGGCACCAATCATTATGATAATGATGCTTATTGTTTTGGGAAGAAATGCTGTGTTTAAGCAGACTGGTGATATCCTATTTATTGTTTGTGAAGGGGAAATGGTAAAATTTGCCTTTAAGGCAGATTGTGAATTGGAAGAGGAAAAAAACCAACTTCATTCTTCATAACAGCCATATCCCTTTGTTCCCTTTTCATTATTCCTACTTCATTTAATTGGTCAAACTTTGACAAGAAGTAGCCCCCCTATGTACCTCTGACAGAGCCAAGGGGATACAATGGGTAAACAGATTTGTAGTTTTGGTACAGTGCTCTCTTTCTCCCCCATCAGTCAGTCCTAGATGTTCACAAAAATAAATATTTGGACTAAAATATGGCAAAAAAAAATAGGCTTAAAAAATGTCTAGAGCTGCTATAAAGATAAATATTGTTATATGTAGAGAAGTAAGGGATAGCTAATAAACAGAACTTTATTAATAAAGATTGCCATTATGCAGCTGAGGACCTTGAAATGCTTAACAATTTATTAAAGCCTCACAGCCGTTACCCTTCTGCATTATCAATAAATGTTATGATTATATACCTATTCTAAAGTAGGTAAATGGAGACCCTGTGCACTTGAGTGAATCTTTTTTCCTCAAGGTCACATAATGACTTGGTGATAGAATTCAGCAATCTTTACATTACCACCTGAGACTGCTCCTTAGAAAATTCATTTTTGGCAAAGAGAGGGGGAAAAAAAGGGTTATTCATGCTGGTGTCAATACAGCTCTTCTGTCTGAGGAAGCATTGTCTTTGGTTCCTGTAGAGTACATATTGGATGTGCTGCTCAGGGCTTTTTTTGAATGGTAAATTCATCTTTTCTTGCATTGCCAGTCAACTAATTGCTGTCTGTGCAGCCTCACAACTGTTCTAAGTTTGTGCTGCATAATTTTATTTCTGCTCATGCTCTCTCATGCTTTTGTTTGTGTAAGTTGGTTTGCACATTATACAGCACTTGTCAGACTCGCTTGCAGGGAAATAACTGGAGAATTGTGCTGCATAATATTTTGAGTGAGAAGAAGTCAGTCTTCATCTGGTTGATTTGATAGTCCCAGGAATCACTTTGCTTGTTCCCAAAGAGTGAAATCCAGCCTGTAAAAGGGTGTGGGCAGGCACAGGCTCGACAGCCTGAGCGAAATTGAAAGAGCAGCATGTCAGAACTAAATTTGGATTTTGCAGAGGTAAGTTGCATATTGCCTGAGTCATCAAAGGCAGCAGGAACCTATTGCTTTTGGGTAGAGCAGAGGCAGCATCCTCCTTCCCAGGTACCTCTAAAGCTCTCTATAAAAGGCTTCCTTTCTGGGTGGCAGCATGGCAAGGTTCATGTTACTCTCTGACAGACTCCTTTGTTGGCCTCATGCAAAGAATCTGTTCCACTGCCCTGTGAAAATAATGATCAAGCCTTCCCAGAAATCATTAGCCAGGAACTATTTCTGGCAAAAGAGAAGTGTTGCCTGAGTCTATGCTTAGGCAAAAAAATTGTCAAATACACATAGCCAACCCCAAATATTTATGATTTATAAGCCAGATCTTTCAAAACAAGGGGAAGAGATTAAAAATATTATTTTGCTCACATCAGTGAGAATTGAAAATATGTGCCTTGTAAATAAAACAGATTATTAAATAATGTCAGTATTCTAGAAACTGGTGTGCTTATGAAAATTTTGTGAGTTTTAATCAGGTTATCACAAATATAAAATTCTAAGCTTTGGCAACAATCATGTTGTGTTGTGACTACTTAAAAAACCTCCAACTTTCAGGTCAATCAAGTCTTTTACGTTTGTGGCATTTTTCAAAAGCAAGAATCTACTCCTGTGTGCTCTTTTGCAGCAGACCAGATTGTGCTTTTTCTCTCGTGTGTAAAAAAAATATATTTTCCCCCTGCAATATTTCTAGGTTATTTTTATTGGAAATGTATCCTTTTGGTTTTCTGCAGTTTTAGAATAATAAGGACACTTTCATTTCCTGAATTTTCCTTGCTAGCCTAGATAGATTGTGCTGCTATTGACCTGTTCCAATTAAGGCTTTGCAGTATGAACATCAGCATTTTATAGTCATGGCAAAACCAAAACTCAATTCTGCCATGTGCAAACAAGTCATTCAGTTGCCAATTTTGCTAAAGAAAAATCTATGACCTGTTGGCTCAATCAGGGTTTAAACAATTATAAATTAGTCTTGCTCTAATGGTATATGGTCAAGTTGCTAGCAGGGCTTATTGGACAGATCTGGACAAAACACCACAGTACAGACATGGAGATTTGACTCTGACCCATATCTTGTGTGAAATTAAACTAAAGGAAATGTGGTTTCTGTGAAGCATTATGACAGGAGAGTGTTCGGACTTTCCACTTGCATATTTGTTTTCTAGAGAAGTTGGGCTTCTGTCTTTTAAGTCTGAGCTCTGCTGAAATGGAAGGTAGTAGTATGCTGTTAGAATATAAGAAAATGCCCAAACTTTTCGATCTTGCTTTCTCCCTTTTCAGTTAGAAGTGATTTTCTTACTAGTATCTAGTCATGTTTAAGGAAAATCAATATTTCAGTTTTTTTTCCCCTTTTGCTGAATGTGTATCACATGAGGAACGCAATCAGACAGCAGTGGTTCTCTGGGAAAAGATCAACCTCATTTTGCAGACTCAAGAAGTTCAAGTAATTCCAACAGCATGCAAATGTTGGTGCTTAACCAGGAATTGTCTCTGAACCTTTATGTTCCTTGCTGCTTCTTGATTGAGCATTCATGGTGTTGTATGGTAGAAGAAAAGGTTGCAAGATAATTCCTTGCCACTCCAGCAAGCTGTGATCTGGGGTGTAGAGGGAATCATCTCCCTTATTTTGTCCGTGTTACTTCTTTGAACTCCTGGCTAAAAAACTATAATAAAGATCTGTCTCAAAAGGAAGGTCATCAGGCAAGTACTGAGGCTTCAGGAAGTCTTAAGCAAACCTACAGAGTCTTTTTGCCATTCAATTGCTCCATCCTGAGCCAGGCTCTTCCTTGCTGGTGTAGTGTGTAATGAAAATGCCAGAGCTGTTCTAATTCCTGCTGCTCTAATGTGCCTGTCCCTGGCCGCTGCACTGAATGCTGATTATTCCCTCAGGGGTGGTGCCTTAGCTGTGCGGAGTCCCGGAGAAGCAATGGTCACGACGTCTGTAGGAAAACATGGCTCAGTCTGATCCTAGCAGCAATCAGCTGCTGGATGGGAAGTATTATGTTGGGGAAGATGAAAATGTAGCAGCTCCGTTGGGACACTTCCCCCTTGTAAAATAGCACTTTCTGATACTTCTGATTTATTTACCTGGCTGTTGCTACTGGGAGCCCGTTACAAGGACCACAGTGCACAAGGGTATTGCTCTTTTGCTGAACTCCACAGCAGAGGATGCATTCAAAATGGCTGGTGTAGAATGAGGGAGAACTGCATGGAAGTTTAAGTGAAAGTGTTCTTAGAAGTCATTCTCATTAATTGTCTCAAGGGCTCCAGCTGCTTGAAATATGTGTCCCAAGGGCAAACTTATTTTCTAAGAAGACAACAGACATCAGATCTTGGCAGGCTAATGTGCAAACTCTTTAGTATCTGCATTAACTCTCTAGATGCTAAGATTAATTTTTTCCTCTTAAACGTTAATGCTATCTTTGGAAGAAGCTCATATAGAAATTGAAGTTACTCAGGGAGGTTGGTTGTGAAGTTCAGGTGCACAAGGTGAAATCTTAGAACTGATTGCATAAAGCTAAAGCATAATCCTTCTGGGTGAGAGAGTTTTGGCTGTTATGTTCTCCAGCCAGTGCAAACACACAAACTATAAAAAGTAACTTTTTGATCATTTGTTGTTTGTGTAAATTGCCCATTGGCTTAATGATTTTCCAGGAATTCTTTGATTTTTTGTTCATTTCATGAGTTGTTGGACAGGATTTGTGCTCCAGAGGCAGCGAGAGGCTGGACTGTAAGTCAAAATACTCAGATTTGTTTTCTACCCCTGCCCTGTATTGTTAAAGATTTGAGGAGCTATCCAGCTTTCTTGAGCTTTCAAAGCTCAATATTCTCTGTCCTGTGATAAGGTTCTTAGAGGTCTGTGGTGTTTCTGAGCTGAGTTTTTTTTTTAAGGGGGGGGTGGGCGGGGTGGTGGGTTTTTTTGAGCATCTATTGTGTAAGTCACCCACAATTATCACAGATATCAATAGGGGCCGATAATCATTATAGGTGGTTATTACCTCTTGAAGAGTGGTCCTCAAATGACCTACGAAAAGTAATTTGGAATAATAACTGTTTCCGTTTCACTGGCAGAAGTTTTAATCTTGCAGAAGCAGATATCTGGTTTGGCATCAGTAGGTACAGTTCTGCTCATAGAGGAAGACGTAATGTGGCCTCAACAAGAAAAGAAACCATGCAGTTTTAAGCAGATTAGATAATTGAGATTAGCCCTCTGTGATCTTGCTGTGTTTTCATTTATTTCAAAACAGTCTAACACAGAGCATGTTGAGCAATCAGTTGAAAATCACGTGCAAACACTGCCTAAGTACCGATAAGGATCGTGGAGGTAAACAATGAATTCCTACTAATGGCTAAGTCACCAAGGTAAGATCAAGTCTAAATACACACCCTTAGTTAAATATAATTTCATTAACTCAGGTTACATGGCTTTAGTAAAGGGTTTTCTCCTCTCCCTGCTCTCCACTTTCTGATGCTTGTCAAATGAATTGCATACAACCAATCCATCATTTTCAACTTTGTTTGTCTGTACCAGAGATGTTTTGAGCTGAGCAATAATCCAGTATAGTTCTGTAAATTTCACAGCAAATCAGCCCTAGATACATGTGGCAATGCTGGTTAGGAAAGCACTATTTCAGTTCATTTTGTGTTTGACATTTCTGTATCTGAATTCTATTAAGAATTAGCTTCTTCTAATTTTAAAAAATGGTGTGCTGTATTATAAATACCCAGATATCCCATTATTTCTCATTTAGAAGGCATGCAGGTTTTGCTATCATGTTCTGATTGCAGGGGTTAAAGAGCTTCTAATCCCCAGTTAATATTATGCAGTGTGTGCTGTGTTCTTCATGCCATTCATTCATCCCTTTTCATCATCGCCCTTTCCAGAATTCTACATAGATGTGTTGGGATTTCTGTTTATGTGGGGCTTGGTGTTTCGTTGGCATCCCCTACCCCCATACTTGACAAGCAAATTCAGCTATTTCCAGTATTATTAGTTTATCCCTGATTTAACATTTTTGTGGAAAATCATAACTTGAGGTATTCAGGTGTTTATATCTCAGAATTTGGCTCTCTGCATAAGACTTGCTCTTCCTTTTTGTGATATCTCATGTCTTTACTTTTCTCTTCCCATGAAGTCATTTTTTTTGGATCAGTTGCCTTTCTTTTGTTTTCTGGCCAACCTTCTTTCTAAAATATTTACATTCCCTTTTGCGAAATATTCTTCATTTAAGCTTCTAATCAGCAATGCAGCAGGTGAAAACAGGCAAACAATGTGAGGACTCTTTTCCATAGGGAGTTCTTGCTTACATGTGAAATGTTTGTATTTTACTCTTCCTCTCATTCTCCCTATTAAGTTCCACAGGACCGATTTTATCTTTTTAGCACAACAGTTTCACCCTGTTGTTGTTTTCACCCTGATCAGCACTGCCAACTGGTCCAGCCCCAAGAAGACAGTTAACACATAGCAGATGACAATAAATAATGGTAATAATTGAAGCATCCATGGCAGTGGATTTAGAATTTATTGGCTCATTTATCAGCCATTTATCATTTACATAAAACAGGTTTCCTTGCTGCCATAGTAGTAGCCTGACAAGGGCCAGTAATAGATTCTTCAGAGGGAATACAGTAAAACCCATAGTGGGAACATATGGGCTCCCCTGACTCAAAAGAGAATGGGAAAAAAGAGCTGTTAATAATGATGATGCATGATTTGTTTTATTTCTTGAAATTATGGAAGTTCTATATACCAATGGTATCTTGTGATGATGAGCACTGTAAGTGCTTGTTCTTTGTCCATAGGCTGAACCTCTTTGTGTTAAGCAAATACAGAAAACAAAAAGTGAATTGCTGCCTCAAAGACCTTACAGCCTTGGAGGAGAAAAGCAGATGGATGGGAAAAAGTGGAAGAATGTTATGAGATTTTATTGACCAACACAAAAAGTAATGGTGAGGCAATGTGAGTTGTCAAAGCACCACCTGTGATTTTTGCTGAGGTGGTTGGGAAAGGACATGAATGTGTTAACAGGCTTGCAGGTGCTTGCAAGGAAGCCCCACTGAATGCAGAAGTGGTGTGGTTAAAATCATGAAGGTGAGTATATTTTTTTCTGTCTGTTTGTCAATGTAGCAAATGTTTTTCAGACTGGTATATTGGAATGAGGAAGCAGAAGATGGGGTAAGTGATAAGGTGTGAAACACCTTGCCAAGCAAGATTATCTATGTTTGAAGTAATAGAAAAGATGGTGGTATGGTCAAGAGTGAGGAAAGGACAAAATTGTGAAAGGAGAGAATTTAATCCATCTGCTTTGGATGTGGTCTGGCTATTTTTTGAAATAGCTATCCTTCACAGGTATCCCAGCAGTAGAAAAGGATTCCATTTGGAACAGCAGGAAGATCTGGAGTAAAGATGTGGATTTCTAGGGCCATGAAGATATGATGAATTAGTGTGATGCCTTAGGTTTTAGCTTTTATATTTTTCAGGTTCTGTACTGCTTTAGTGTGTAGTTCTGTGTACTAAGGGATTAAGGGATGCTAAGCTCTCTTCATAGAGTAGCTAGACAAAACAATTCCTTTTCTAGCTTGGGACCAAGGACAACTGATCCAAATTTCAAGCCCAAGAGCATAAACAACGTGGACTGAAGAGACAAAAACAAGAAGGATGGGACTTCATAACCTAGAGCTATAATTGGACAATTAACTCCAATATGCTAACGGACCAGAACTTATAAAAGTGAGAGACCTCGTGACCAGTCGTCCATTTTGTGACCATTTTGGGTTCATCTTGGGTGTAGTCCTGACTGGGCTCTTGTACTGCCCAAGGTGTATCCATTGAGGCCTTCTAATAAATACCTACTTTATTCTTTAACTCTCTCTAGCCCCTGTTCTAGGGCAGCCTTGACAAGGCATCACGTGAATAAGGCCTCCTGTGTAAAAGGAAGGCAAGTCAGGATAAAACCTACCCATCTCCCAGTGTGTCATCATGAAAGCCAAGGGGGGAGTGAGGACAGACTTTTCCACAGAATGCAGCAAACTATGCATTTAAACGTGTATTTTTTAGCTAGCTGCATTTTAACTTCACTGATCATCTCCCTGCTCTTGTATTGCAGAAGTTGTGTGAAGTACCCAGTTTAATCCTTTACAGTTCATTATGTCTTAGTTTTTATTTGCTTTTTCTCTAATCTAAAGAGCAATCATCTCAAGATGGCAAAGTAAAAAAAGCAATTGTGAGCACTGTGATACGTAAGTAGTGCATAGGAAAGGGCTGAAGGCATCCATTATTGTTGGTAGTCTGATTTGTTTCTTTAATCTCTTTCATCTCTTTGCACTCAGTGCCCTTTTCTTGCTTGGGAAGCTGATAGTTTACTTTCTAGATCTATGCTACAACAGCTACAAATACCTGCTGGATGTTTTCTGTTCAGAATTCTGGCATGAGATATTAAGAAGATTTCTAGGTGTGTTGATATTACTGTCCAGAGAACAATCTAAGCATACAGTAATTCCTGTATTTCTGTGAAGTGTGATTGGAAAACACAGTTTAGTTTTTGCTTGTATTTCTGTTTGCAGCCTTTAGTCACTCACTGAATCTTACAGTTTGTGTTGACACTTTCTGTGATGTTCTGTACTTTTTTTTTTTTAACCTTCCTGGCTGGAATAGGGAAATACCCCCTTGCTAATTCTGCACTGTGGCAGTGTAATATGTCTAAAAAAACTATTGAGGATGGATCTCCTTAGGGATCTGGCACAGCATCTCCAGGGAGCGCAGTCTCTGACCAGCTCTGCTGAACAGCAATGATTAAATAAATGCATGGAATGTTAGCAGAGCTCTGTCTCACTGTGACAGAAAGGATGCAACAAAGTCCCCTGTCCTTTGTCTGGGGCTGTGTTGTTCCACCTGTAAGAGCAGAGCAATACAAATAAACCACCTGCCTCCTTTAAGGCATCTTGGTTTGCTTAGCTGCCTCTCTGCTGAGTTAGCCCCTCTCTGAATTGTGATTGAAGTCTGCTATTCCAGGTCTTACTGCTTCTTTCCTTTCCCAAAACCAGAGGCAGGATTAGCAAAAAAATAATATTGGGTTTGATAACAAATCATGGGAAGTTTCATAGGAAAGCAAAAGAGGGCATTTAAAAACACTTTATTTTCAGATGAAATTAAAATTTATTCTGTTATATTGAAATAAGGAGAAAAATACCTCTTTTTAAAAATTCTGTCCAGGGGTCTAAATCTGATCATGAATCCCAGCTGTTGACTCCACAGCTCAAAGTTTAAGAGGCTGAAGAGGAAGCAGCATGGAATAGCAAGACTCTGAGTGACAAAAATGTGTCTGGGGAGGGACAGAGCTGCACGTTTCCAGGTGTTGGTTCTCTAATGCCATGCAGGAAAATACCATCAGTGTGTACTAAAAAGCAGTGTGAGGGTCATGGGATGTTATATGCCAGACTGCCCTTGATAAAGTCACGGAGCAGGTTTGTTGTACCAACAAGCTCGGGGCAGTCCAAGCCAGGCAGGTGGCAGCTGTGGCTGCTCCGGTGGCAAGGTGAGGCTCTGACCTGCTCACGAGGTTGGGCTGGTTTGGGACTTGCATCTGAGTTGAGAGGCAGTGGTGTGGTGCCTTATGAAGTATGGCCCCCAAGGTTTCTTTAGAAAGTGTGGCTGATCCTACATGATGGGTTTCAAAGAAGGCTTGTTTTAGTAGCATTTTTAGTTTTTTTGGATTAAATTGGCAAAAGATCCATTTGCAATTAAATCCAACCCATCAGGACAACCAAAAGACCTGAGGTTCTCTTTCAGTGGTTAATATCATCTCTGATGTCAGATTGCCTAATCCTCTATAAATTCCACCTGCCCAACAGCACACAGTTGTGCATTGCCCAGACCTCAACACCCGAGGACACAGGGGAAGGGGGACAAGTTAAACAATCAGAAATTTTGGAGCCAGTTTTGGATCTGTCCAGGATGAGATGGAAAATGAGTTGGAAAACCATGGTATTTTAGAGCAGCTCAAAGCTTGGCAATTGAGTAATGATAGCCAAGTCACTTATTGTACTTGCCACCACTGGCCAAGTCAGATTATTATTGTATCCATGAGCAACTCTGCAGATATGCCTGGGTCTTGTGAACCTGAGGCTGTGGGAGCAGGAAAGGCAAGTTAAACACCAAAGAGCAGCCAGGTGCTGTCGTTAGCAAATGTTTCCCCAATAATTAGATCACCCCATAGTGGGGACAGTGGAGCCAGATGGTGCAGCAGAGAGTTCACATTGTTAAAAACTGAGAGGCAGTGCACTTTTACAATAAATTTCACTTTCCATGTCTCATAACTACAAGATTTTTTTCCTCTCTTTCTATGTTATCTTTTGGCAGTGCTGTCAGTTTTCTTTTATTCTTTTGGAAGTATTTTCAACATTGCATAGCTGTTTATTTAATATGTCTCTAGTGGCTCAGCAGATAATAGTAAGTCAGAGGGAATATTTACCCTCTTTCTGAAGCACTATTCCATTCAGCACTTCTAGCACTCTGGCAGTTTCAAGTGAGCAGTGTAGCATTTTCATTTTTCTTTACTTTGGACATTTGGTCACTCTAGAACAAGACTATTGCTCGTGCTCTTTCTCCCGTTATTTTTTCTTTCTCATCAAATTATAAATATCTTTATTACTCTTTTCTACTGACAGACTTTCAGATTTTTGACAGGTTGCAGTGACCCAATGGAAAGTTCCCCTCGCCCTCCCCAGAAGGCTGCAGAGTGTCACAAAAGTACCTCTGGGTTTTGTTATGGCACTCCTAGTCCTGCCACCAGCAGCACCAATTAGTTGAAAAGAGGACAGCAAAGTCTATTAACATGAAGAGAAAGGAACCCCAAATACTTCTTCCCTGCTGTGAGAAAACTAAGCTGTGTTTATTCCACCACTCATTGAGGTGTTGGTTTAGGGGTGGATTCCCAAAACTTCTTGGCACTGCTTCCGCCAGAGTCATAAATCTAATAAACTTCTAGTGGCTGCTGAGCACTGAAACTCTGCCTGTCCCCAACAGGCACCTATGGAGGCAGTGGGGCTGTTCACTGCTTATTTAGTGCTTGTGCAAACTAAGTCTCTCTGAAGAGATTAAGAAATATTTTCCTTACTTTTCAGACATGAAATTTACCCCCAGCTGAAGCTACAGCGTTTGTTAAATGTCAGACTTTTTCACAGCATACTACTGCAGGCCTTTATGATCATAAGAATCTCTTCTGGCCCAAACAAGATTTTTTTTTTTTTTTAATCTAAGCATCTCTTCATTTGAACCAGATCAGGAATTCACTGTATCTTGGAGAAGAGGTAGTAAGGGAAACATTCTTCAGATGGCAAGGGTTATTTTTGTACTTAACTTGGATAGTGCACATTACATCAGCCAGAGCATTTCTCTAAAGGTCTGCCAAGTCCTAAATTTTCAATAATCCCACTTCCTTCTCTTAAAATTGAAAAGGTAGTGACTCCCCTGGGAATGCATGTCGTTTCAGCATTCCCGTTGACTGTGTATTCTGAAATGCTGCAGTCTGTTTGCTTAGTAATCCCCTTGTCTGTGTAAGTTGTTAGGGGTAACCAAAGGCAGCTGATTACTTAATTGTATAAGGCAGGAAATGGGGTTCTTTCATTAGTTCCCATAATGTTCTTGAGAGCAACCAGTATTCTGCCTGACTGAGTTTTCGATCCTTTAATTCAAAAGATATACTTTCCCTTGGCATACTCAGTGACCCTTTATCCTGATAGGCTATTTACTGAATAAATTGAATATTTTAGTTTTAAAAAAAATGAAGCCTAAATGTTCTACATAAAATAAAACATTATCTTTTATTCTAAGACAGTATGTTCCAACCAGAGAAGAAATACAACATGTAAGATCTCAGTCTCACTTTGCATTTTTGTAAGATCATCGTGGTGTGTTGGAGTGTTTTGTTTTTGTTTGTTTTGTTTCTGTGTGTGTTGCTTGGACTTATAGGGCCCAAATAGCAAAAGAAATATTACTATCAACTTGTCACAGCTTTAAAGATCTGCTTTTATTCAATGTCTCATGCTTAGGAAGACCCTTCTCATACTAATGACTTGCTTTCTTTTGCTGAAATTACAGTAGAGAGCTTGGGACCAAATTCTGCTCTTTCTGTGTCCACCGGTAAACAGTTGGCAGAGGGTAGGCAGTTCCCAAGTCTGTGGTTTGCCACGGGTGTAGGGGTTTGTACAAAATCCTGGACAGCCCTGGGGGGGGGGGCTGTGGCTCAGCTGTGTTCCCCTCTCCTACGCCAAACACGCTCAGTGAGTGGGAGCCTGGAGCCGGCACGGGCTCTCTGTCCTTGCCACCCTTGTGACTGTGAGCAGCCAGGGAAGAGAGGTACAACTGCAACCTGATCTTTTGGAATATCTACTTATCTCATTATGAAAGAAACAGCAGGACTTCTTAATTTGTTGGTGTGGGGCTTTTTTTCCTTTGCTCTAACTTGAGTTTCCCACAGTCACGCACATGTATTAGTGATTTTTGTAACCTTTAAGTAAAAACATGGTAAACATGGAAAGGAAGCTCTTATTGCTTTGGATGAGAAGGAAAGCACAGTTATCTCCATTATTAGCTTTCCAAACAATTTCAATGATATTTTTCCTGGGCCTTGGTGCAAATTCATTCTTTTCAGTACATTTGTATGTCCTATGTTAGATGTTGGTGGAGAACAGAAGCAGCAGTTGTCCTCTGCTGCATTTTCCCAGGTGTAAATGGTGTTCCTGTAAGTCTTGCTGGTTCAAATAGAAAAGCAACGGGGAAATCTGGGAGCTATCCATATAGCTGTGGATAATTTCAATCCTATATGGCCCATGGTTTGCACTGCACAGCAGTGAGTTTCTTGGGAAAAAACCAAACTCCAAACCCCTTGTACCCCTGATCCCTGCTCCACCACTTTGCCTTTCCCTGTTAGCCAGTGCTGGGGCTTGTCCAAACCAGATTCCAGCACTCTTGTGTGCCTGCACTGGTGCTTGGTATGACATAAGACATTTTGGGCATAGGTTCAGGAAGGACCAGTGTTTCCTCCTTCTGTCACACATCACTCATAATACCTGTTTCCGTCATTGAAGGGATAGGTTGTATTAATAAATTTGCAGACTTTTAAAGCATGAAAAACAAATACATCCTAATAAAATGTCCATTGACTCTATAGGCATAAATATCTCTTGTAAGATATTTTCTAACCTTTTGGACAGTTGGCCTGCTACACCATGTAGGTGGGTGAGCTTTGCAAGGTCATTTTGGGTAGAGATGAATATAGTTTGAGTAGAGGAGCCTTAATCACTGAGCAAAGGTGTCCTCCAAGATTGGACTGACCTGGGAACAATTGTGTCTGTGTGCTGTGTGTCTTAGTGGATGTGGAAAAGGTGAAATGAGCTGTGAAAGTGTATGCAAAACAAGCAGAATTTCAGTGGACTGTGGTGGTAATGCCCTTCTATTGAGTCTGTGTATTATTTTCCCTGGATTTGTAAGAGGATACTTTTGCTGGTCTTTGGCCCATATTGACAGAATGTAGAAGACAGATCTGTAATGAGGTGTTTACTTTGGATCTGATTTAAGGCTTATGCCAGTTGATGAAAATCATCAGGTGGCTTTAATATCCTTTACATAAATACAACCATTTTTTTTCTTAAAGAAAATATAGGGATGTCTAAAGGAGTAGACACTGTAGAACCATGTTAACACATTTAATTTGAGTCTAATAATTTCAAACAAATATGTGACTCCAAATTAATTGGAGGTTTCTGCTTCTAACTATAACATTTCTTATCATGTAAAGCATTAAGGCTGCATAACATATACAAGACAAATATTAAACAAAGGTATTATAGATGGGAAATTCCTAATCTAGCTCACTATGTTGGTACAGTGAAAGTTTCTTAATCCAATATCTGATGAAGGAACAAGGAGAGAATTAATTTACTGCACACTAATTACTGAGGAGTATGCACTGTATATACAATGAAAGGTGCTGAAATGAATACTTGATAAACAATATCTGGCAAATTAAAAATCTGAAATGTTAAATGAAATGCAAATTAAAAATCTGGACCGTTAAATTAATTGAATGCAAAAAAACCCTGACATTAACTATCATCAAGGGTCGAAGTTATATCAGCAAAAGCAAAGCTATTCAGAGTTAAATCCTGCTTCTCTCTGTGATTTACTTGTTGTGAATGGGTAGGCACTAGAGGAGCCCCAAAGACATGGATGAATTTGCATACGTGAGGAGCAGTGCTTTCTGCCTGCTGTGCAAAATGCTGTCCTAGGAAATGATGGGGATGCTTTGCACCTGAAAGAAGGTCTGCTGAAAGGAATGGGTCTCTTGGGTGCAGGCAAAATGTAATTCCTGTGTTGCAGTGCCTGTACCAACTCTGCTGAGCTCATGGTGAACAAGTTTTAGTTCAGAAGAGATTTGATTTTTGTCCCTTGCATTACGTTTTAAGTCTAGTTCTTTCTCTCTCTCCCTTCCCCCCACCCCTTTTGGTGAAATGGAGGCTGAAAAACTGCACTGTGAACATGTAAGATGTTGTTAATAATTAAATTACAGGAAGTTTACTAACACTCAGTATAGACATGCACATGCATATTAATTTATGTTTTTCTCTAAAATATGCCCATGAAGGATCTAATGCTACAATTGCCAATTCAGTTGAAACAAATAGAAATCTGTTTTAAGGATCCACCCTGCTTAAATCAACTGGATAAACAAGAGACTTCAAAGACAGGGAAAATGTAGTATTTATCTTAAAATTCAGGGACATGCCACAGGCTGCATTAACATGGGGTGCTTTTTAAAAATCAGTTTAATTTTGTTTTCCTTCATTTTCATGTTTATTGTCGATTATTTGTGTGAAGTGTAACCTTATATAAAGCACCGAGTGTGAGAACAGTTCTTAGCAGGAACCATTCTTGCAGGTCCACCAGGCTGGGGGGGGTTGGTGCTGGGGTGTGCTGCAAGGAGGATCTGGAAACCTTGAAAAAAGTATGTTGTAGGTCAACCCTAATCAAGTTAAACCCTTCCAAGCACACAGGTAGCCATGAACACCAGCCCATACACAGCAAAAGGGAGGCAACAGCCCTCCCCACTTTAAATATATGCATAGAGGTATAAAAGTACTGCATAGGGGGATCTGATGGTTCAGGCTTTCTTTTGGGGGACAAACTCATCTTTAAGAGCTCTGAGACAAATTGTTTAGGGCACAGATAGAGTGTGAGGCTCACTGCAGGTGCTTGCTTGTGTGATGGGGTTGTGAAGTGAGATGTGTTATTGCTGGGGGTCAGACCTGAGCGTGTCTCTGGAGAAGCAAGGCTGTGTGTGTGTTCTGCATCTTTACACCAATTTCTTCAAGTTCTGGGTGTTCTTCCAACTGAAGAGCCTGCCAGTGATGAGGGGGATTGATTTCACTGTTTGAAGAGAAGGCCCTCAGAATGGCAGTTTTCATTGATTAAAGAGGGCACTTTTCAGAGGGAAACTGATTGCAGTAAATTCCAGGTTAAACTGATATTAGCATTTGAATTATAGGCAAGTATCAGAATTGCTAAGCATTAGGAATTTATATTAAGATTGATCTGGGAGAGAGTAGTGCTAGTAAAAAAAGATCTATATATTACCCTTGCAATGTAATGTCATGACCCAATTGCAGTGTACAACCACTTCAAGGCTGGAAAGAATGCACTGCAATTAGTTTAACATTTCACAAATCTGAACTATCTAGCACTATCTTTTTATTAATCTTTGCTTGTTCAAATGTGTTTTAATAGATTTAGATATATAGTAGCAGATCTATTGCAATTAAAATCAAAGTTCTTATGTACCAGTAGTGTTTCCCTGGAGGTCTAGTCAGTCTCCACAGTAATGAAGATGTAATTATACTGATGTAAATCGCTGCACCATAACTAGGAGGGATTGGCCTTTCCCCTCCCTTAATTCATTGAAAGATTTTATCTTTGACAGGTACTGTCAAACAGGGTGATGGGCTAGAAGGCAGAATGCTTTTTCTGGTAACTAATTTGCTTGGGAAGAAAATGTGGCTGTTTTATTGAGTTTGTTGTTTGGTTGTTTTGGTGGGTTTTTTTCTTTTTTTTTTTTTTAAGGTGACTTGAATACTGAGATGATTCTCAAGTCTTGCATCTCCCATTCTGGGTAGCAGCAATTCTTCTAGGCTTCCTAACAAAGCACAGAATTTCTGCTCTGACTGTGCTGCTCTCAGCCTGAGCATAGGAAAACATGTCTGAAGGTAGCTTGTGTGTGCATATAAATAAATAAAATGTATATTTAAAAAACCCCAAACCTAAACCAAAATCAACATCAGAAGAGGGTGATCTCACAAAAATCTTTCCTTCAGGTGGTAGTTTAACTTATCCAGTGTTTTCTGTTGTTGTACTGGATTGAAACAGCACTTAGTTTTCGCCGAGTCCGTTTACTAGCAAACATCTCTCATTTTCTTTCCCTCAATAGTCTTCTTGGATATGCACACGTGTTCTGTCACATTTTGTGTATACTGTTGAAGCCAACAACTAAAATACTAAATTAAGCCCAACCAGAAGATCCACTCCTTCTTTTATTGAATGGCTGGGACATGATGTCTGAGAAGAGAGATGTCATCACTGCAATAAGAGAATGTTCCGCATGAAGCCCTACCTGAGTGGTTGCATGTTTCAAACACTATATTGGTGGTCTGATAGCAAGGCAGGACATTTCCATAGAAATAAGCTGTTGTAAGATAAGAGGGACACCAGAGAGGATGTTCAACATGTCATCATGATCCTGCTTCAAGCCAACTGATGGCAATGATATGTTCCTTGTCATATTGGTTACCAAAGGTTCTGTAGGACTACATCAAGGCTCTACTAATCTCTGACTTCTTGGGCAATGTGGGTTTCTAAGAAGAAGTGAAAATTTCTCCTAGGAAAGGTGTTATAGGCTCACTTCAGACAAGTTCTCACAAGACAGAATTCCCCCTCATCAGTGTTAGCAGTCAGGTTTAGGACTGAGGCAGAAGTGGAGGAAGGTTACTGTTATACTAATGGGAAAAACTGCTACTTTTTTTTTCCCCATCACTTTTCATATATTCTGAGGTTTTTCACATCTGTTTCTTATCTCTGGCAGTCAGTAGCTGACACTTTGGTAATGAAAATGGGGCTTAGGGACACGGCAGAAGCCACAAAGTGTCCAGGCCTGTGGGTGAGTAGGTGCTGCTGACCCTGAGGGTCTCCTTCCAGGGGCAAGCACATCTATGGTGTCTCTGGCATCACTGAGCTGTAAATGCTCTTGGGCTTCAGTGCAGAGAATCTGGTGTCTTTTCCAATTGCTGAAATTCCCTAAGGAGAAGATAGAAAAATAAAATAAATGTCTAGGTTTTATTTTCCATTGAACTGATGTTTCTTTAGAATTGGCTGTTCCACATGTTACTCACCTTGCTGGCAAAAGCATCGGTGATCAATGAGGACAAAGTGATTCTGACTGTCAGCTTGCCACGTACATCCAGAGCAAACGAACACATCAGAAGCTGATTTTGTGCAGGGCCTGCTTTTGATTTGTGCATTTTTCTGGCAGACTTGGGCTATGCCCTATTACTTTCTTACAATAAAAGGGAACGTTTCTTCTACTGGAGCTTGCAGCATGCAGCTGCAATAATCATAGGGGAGCCCCAGGTGGTCTGATTTATGGTGTTTAATGTGAACCCCTGAGGTTCTGTCAGGAGAGATTATATAAGGTATAAAACATTTTGCAGAATTGTTTTGCCACACTTCAGTTCTAACTTGCAGTGGGCCTCCTTCATTTATCTCCCTGCTCCAAGACAGCTTATTTAAATGCATGTTGATTAAAGAGCTCCCTAAACCTTGTTAAAGTTGCTTCTGAAAATATTCTGACTAATGGCAATGTTGACGAGGGTGAATCATCCCTGAGAACATTGTGCTCATCAGGACAGTTTCTCAGCTGATGGGATTTGGCAGATTGCCATGCAAGTTCGTGGCACTTTTCTACAGATTGGTACTGGGCAGGATTGATATGCTGGGCAGGTGTTGACTGACAGAAGTTCTGATGGAGCTCTGTGGATTTGTACTGGTCCAAAGCCTGCAGTTCATTTTCGGAACCCCTGAACTTAAATCAAATATTTTATTGCACAATCTTCATAGGGGAATATTATTTATTAAATGCAAATGTGCTTCTGTGGGGATGTATCTGCAAGCTAGGCAAGGGGCAAGGAGCTATTCATTTAACTTTGCTGCTGGTACCAAGGTTCTGGCTCCAGGTTTCATTGTTGTCCTTCTCAAAAACAAGTCAGAACAAGCTGGGTTGGTGCTACCCCCCACCCTGGAAGGCTGCAGTGGGAGCGGTACAGGAGGTGCACTGGCTGCACCCACCCATGCAGCTGCACTGGCACCAGAGGCAGGGAGTGACTGCCTTAGCAGGCTAAAGGGATGTGGCTGGGGCTTTGGCTGAGTTTGCTCAAACAATAGTTTGTCCAGGGAAGGAGATGGATTTCCACCCCTGGTACAGCCCATGACTCACGGTCTGTGCTGGAGCCCTTCTTCTCCGTGCGCTTTCCGTGAGCAGGGTTGCAAAACACCCTGACAGACCCAGATCTCATCTTTCTTCACGAGCCAGGCAAACTTAGGGTTTAAACGCAGGTTCTTTTGTAACTAGAAATTATTTAGTTGCACAGTATGACAAGCACAAGATAGTCCTGAAGGTGGAATTCATGTCCTGAAGTGTTTAGTGAAACAGAATAAGACAGTAGCTGAGGAAAGAAGATACTTGCTATAAGTTGATGCTTGCTTGATGAGGAAGTGAAGGAATGAAATGAGAGTGAGCTCTGGATGGGTACAATGACTAAACTTGTACTGGATCAACTACAGGGGATTGGTTTTCTTTTATTAACCCTGTGCATTCCTGTGCTACCTAAACTGAAACATCCTGATTTTTTTTTTTTTTTTTTTNTTTTTTTTTTTTTTTTTTTTTTTTTTTGGCAGAGGACAGATGATGTTTGTTGATATAGCACTTAGTTTCAGCTAATGACAAGTAGACACGATCTGTAATCTTGTCTATTACCTGTCCCGTATCACACCCTTTCATTTACTACATTGAAGTACAAGTAAAAAGCATTCCAAGAGACACAATGGAGCAGCACAGCAGCCCCAACACAGTCGAAGGCTGCATATTATATTACAAAATGACTATTTTTTTGGTGGGAAAGGGGGAAGATGATGTGCCAGTTTACAGGAAGGTTGGGCAAAAGGTCAGGGAAAGTGCGGAATTATTATCGGCTCTTCTGGGGCCACACCTGTGTGAAATGTATAATGCTGACACAAGAATGAACTTGAAGCATGTTTGGAACGTACAAGCAGCAAAGAAAATTAGAGAACTTAAACTGGATTTGTTAACTGCATCAAATTTGCAATAGGATGGGGAGACCAAAAGCAGCCCACTGAGACCCAAAAATGTAGTTGAGGCCACTCTCATCTCTCCTAGGACATGGAGTATGTGGAGGTTACAGACCTTGGCATAGAAATGGTCTGTTAGGAGTAGTCTTGGCCAAAATGGGCTCTGTTTTACTTTCAAGGGAAAATACCCTTCTTGTAAGTAGGACAGACTGTTACTGTGGTGGGACTGCTGAGTTTGCAGCCTGTAAACTATGATTGGCTTTCAGTCTTGCACACCTATTCTAATGAGAAGCAGGAGCTGGTTTCCACATTGCTGCAAACCTGCTTAGCTTTGCTACCATCAGTCTCTGACTGTCTGTACCAGTTCAGACTTAATGCCAGTTGCAGCTTGCTCACCACTGCTGGCTGGAATAGAACTCCAACCTGGCTTCTGTACTTATGCTTTACCACAATGCCCTCCTTCATCTTCTCCTCTGAAAATCTTGCACTGTAGATATTGAACCCTAAAGGAGAAGTGACTCTCAGCAGACGTAATTTTGTATGAGTAATTTACTTTTAAAGCTTGGATGTATTCCATCTTCCTTGTGACTAATGATACCTGAACAGAACATAATTGTATAATCATTTTCCAATTGCTTAATAACTCATTTGCCTTGTTTGTGAGATGCTGTTTTTTAGCATTTCGGAGATGCGAGGACCTGTGTGAAGTAATGAGTGACAGACAATTGTTTATTTCTCAGAAATAATGTCATTAAAGAAACTTCTCTACACTTAAAGCCCTGACAGATGGCCAGACCCCGACATTCTGACTCATCTAAACCAGTGAAGGGCCTGCTGGCAGGACATTATTCCACAGTTTCATGTTGTGCTGCCTTTGGTGGCAGCCTTCACCTGGGGAGTCCCAATGCCACCACTTCTGCCTGCTCATCAAAACCTAAAAACCAGCACATCACAAATCCTTGGGACTGCACTGTGGATGGAAATGCTTCCTTAGCTGGAAAAGGTTTGCTCAGTCACAGAATGTCATGTTTTTTCCAACTGCTGGACCAGCAAAGTAGGAAGGGTAGGTAGGAAAGGGTAGGGAGGAGGAGGAGGAGGAGCAAAGAGGTGAACCATTACTGGTTTGGTAGGAAACATGTGAAGGGTGCATAAACCTCAGAAATTTCCTAAGGACTTTGATCTGGATAGAGAAAATGCCTTTGAAGAGAGGGAACCAGTGCAGGAAAATAGACTGCATGGATGCCATAAATGTCTTATGCTCTTTTAAACAGAGCTGATGTCTATGGGTAACTTCACTGTGTTGAACTCTTCAACAGATGAACAAAAGTATTCTTTTTTTTTTTTTCTTCCCAAGAATGAATGCTTGAAACTTAGAAGTTGGTGATGATGTTTAGGGGTAGGAAGAGAATCCTTTTGTGGTGGGTAATAAACTTCCATTCTTTCAAAGAGGTGTAACAAGCAATGTTGCCTAAGATGTCTTGCTAAGAACAGCAAGTGCCACAACCTACTGAAATAAAAAGAAATTTAAAGTAAACAGGTTCAGACAGAATGGGACTAAAACACAAATGCCAGTAATTGTCAAGGGCTGTGTTAGGACCAAAAAGTTAGTGGATTTTATACTGTAGTTACAGGCATAAATGCCCAAACCTCTGCTGCACTTGGTGGTTCAGTATCAAGTCTTGATATAGCTGGTGTGAATTGATGGAGTTTACTCAGTGGTGTCTCATCTTAGATTTCTAGAAATTAATGAAGAGAAACCTCTTCACAATATTCTGGGATCTGTTGAACCTGAAAGCAGAGCTCAGACCAGGTGATGTTTTTGGGCATTGTGTCTGAGGAGAGAAAGCTCCATGTGTATCTGAGTAGTAAAAGCAGCAACAAAATAATGCTCAGATCTTATTTGCAGATAAATGTCACCATCTTCAGAGCTGCCCAAAATCTACATTTAGAATTAGGAAAATGTGTTAAAGAGAATAGGGATTGGATTTTTCAGGAAAGGCATGCTTAAAACTGTTTTGCATCTGTCAATGGGTTCTTAGAGGTTGCCTTAGCTGATGTAGGTGGTGGCACTGCAGAGAGGATAACAGAACTGTTTGGAAAAATCAATATTCAACCCTGCATTGTATCAGAATACTGCTTCTCAGCCTCCAAATAACTGCCAGGATGAGCAAAGAACAAGTTCAGCTGTTTGAATCTGTCTTTGACAGAGTAGCTGTGGTGTGGGTTTTTGTCTGTGTGATGGTGGTTTTTTGGTGGTGTGGGTTTTTGTTTCCCCACATGTTAAAATATCTCTATTATATCTTAGAAACCTCAGTTCCTTCATGCATGGGAGCTTCTGCAGGTAGTCCTAGTGCAGGATCAGTGCATTGTTTTTGTTTTCCCTGGAAAGAATTTTTTAGTTATAATTTTTTTTTTATATTGTCAAAACATGCTATAGCAGGCTGTGTTCTCTTACAACCTATTCCATGTTGAAATGTAAACCCATTGCAACACAGCTAGTCTGGCATATATTGTCATAGCTTTTAAAAAGTTGCCCTGCTTCTCTGTTGGCGTTGAGAATTTTATTAAATAAGAGTATTTATTTTTCCAAATTCCCCATGGGCAAAAGCAGGTAGAAAACAGATACCTATGCCTAATTATAACCTTTTATTTCACATTAATCTCTCTTAATTTTCTTTCATTCCACCTCCAGCATGCATTCTCTCATTCATAATTGCCACTGGATAATTTGAAGTCATTTGCTTACTCAGGGCTTTATGCCATACACTCATGGGCTGTGGCAGATGAATCCTTCACAAAAAAATAAGATGAGAAACTCATTCTTGCTGTTCAGGTAGGTCTCTCCCTCCCTGTCCCAAAGTTACTGAGCAAATTGTTGCTATTAATTTTTAAATTAGTGTGCTTGTTGCTCAGGGAAAAGCTAAGTGTTCAGGTGAATTTAGCAATAGACTCAAGGCTGACTTTGTCTCTTCAGGAGAGATGTTCCGTGCTGTGTGTTGGTTGCCAAAATATCTGGTGTATGGCTACTCCTTGGCTGTTGTTGTGGGAATCTTGTTGTTCCCAAGGAAGATAATTTTTAAGGGAGAAAGGATTGCTCTGCCAGCTTAGTCTTGGTCCGTGAGGGATTTGGGACTCAAGGAACTCTTGACTCTTGTATTGATGCTGTAGCTGATCTAAGTGATGAGTACAAGGATGTTGCTTTTCCATTTCCTCCTCTCTAATCAGTGTTGCTTTTCTGTGCTTTGTGATGCACTACTTAAGTATCTTCAAGATTTTGGGGTTATTTGCTGTATTTGGAAATATTACTGCTTCTTGATCCACAGGAGAAAAAAATCATCCTAAAACAGAAACTCTGGGATGGTTCAGAGTGAATGGAAAAAACCTCTCAAACTCCCTGATACAGTAAATGTGCTCCAACTTCTATTACATTAATGTATGTCTTGATCACAAGAGATTATTAGTGGCAGTTATCCTAAAAGACATATAATTCTTTTCCTAGCTAATTGTCCTATTTCTATCTCCCTTGAATCTTTATCTTTCTACAAAGTCACAGAAATCCTTTAGTTCATTAGATATGGACAAACAAAAGGAGAAATATACTTTGAGCTTTTAAAGCAGCCATGTCCTGGGAAAGGCCTGTCCCAGTTTCCAAACAGACTGAAGTCCTTGTGTAGTTTTTTCCTTTGGCTTTCTTTGGCCCCACAGCCCACTGAATTGGGCAGAGAATTGCTCTTATTGTCAAAGTAATGTGTTAAAGGGAAGTGCCAGCAAGGAAATATTTCCACTGCCTCCTCTTGCAGTTTGATCACCAGTAGGTCAACCTCAGTTTACCTTTCTTTGCATTAGGTAACATGGTCAGGGTTTTACTCATCCTTAATAATTTCAGTCCCAGATATAAAACATGTTTTGGTGACCCACTCTCCTTTTGGTTTCAGTGAGAATTAAACCCCTTACTACCACAGAGGGAACAGTTCTACACAGCATCAGAGTCTGTCTGAGATGTTATATCGTGTATTTTTTACAAGGCAAATGTCATCCCACTGGGTTAAGCTGTCATGGACACATTGATCTCTTAGTTTGTATTACTTCCTTAGGTCAAGAAATATGCAAAACCTTGGTCTCCTATGCTGGGTAATGTTTTCTGCTATCCGTGCTTCTTTCAATCCATTTTATGCAACCTTTTTTTTTTTTTTTTGGTCAAAGCCTTTCACATTCCCAGTCATTTATCTTATAAAACAGCTACTTAGTTGCAACTTCAGTGTTAAGAATTTACAGTGCGATAGGGCTGGGGAGGGGGTGGCTGAAAATCAAACATTATCAAGCAAAAGCACATGCCATTTCTTGTGTATCTTATTCTGCAATTCTTTGAAGTTTAATCTTTTCAAAAGAAAAGCCTTTCAGCTACTTTGTGGCAACAACTCGGGCTTGTAACTTTTGACTGCACGGTGCTCCTAGTTCATAAACTGATCTCATCCTTTTCTGACAATTAATACTAAAGTGAATTTAAATTGGATCTGCTCCTGCCACCGCATCAGCTGTCTGGAACAGTTTGCCTACCTTGGTCTCCCACACTAATTCTCTCTGTACCTTTTCAAAATGCTGCTAAAAATCCTGACCTCCTTTAAGGCTCTACCAGCCAGCAAGCTGTGAACCAGTTTCTTTCCACGTGTGGATTTGGCTGCACATCCTCTTTGCAGAGCTGTAGAGAGCTACAGAAGAGACAGGACGGCTGAGCGCTGGGCAGAGATCAGGATATCAGCTTAGCAGGTCCATGAGCCTTTGAAGCCACCTCTCACCTCATGCTTCAGCTGCACGAAGATGCAGCCCAGAGCAGGGAACAGTGCAGCCTCACACATACCCTGGGAGAAGCTTGGAATGGCCTTGTGCTTCTGCTCTCCATCTCTGCAGAGCTGTGACCCCATCACTTCCCCCCTGTCTGGTGCAGTTTTGTGGACTGTGTGAACATCCACAAACCAGCTCACAGAGATGCTCTTGTAGCTATAGAGAGGGCTAGAAACAGAAGAACTCTGCATCCTTTTCTTTTCATGCAAGGAAGAAGCATTCACAGGCTCTCAAAGCTCCTGTTTATCTGAAAAACACTATCTTGATTGCTAGGTTAAAAGGTGAAATATTTTTATAGCATGATAAGATTTTTTTTTTATAAATGTGGGCTGGTAAACAGTGAGTATAATGTCACATTGTCTTGTGGTTTGTTCTGCGGTCAAAGGAATAAATGTATGAGTGTCTTAATCTTATTTTTTTTCTCCCTTTAGCTCCAGTTGTATAGTAGTTCTTCTAGCACTGGATTATAATAGAATTATGTTTATACCAAGACCTCTGTGACAATCTGTGTACAGAAACTCAGAGTTATGACTAAGAACTTATTGAGTGTGACAACATTTTCTGTAGCAGGTTATACATTACAGAGCATTCTGCATCCTATTTTCAAAAGCTCAGCACTCACAGCTGAGGCCAAATTTTCAAAAGGAAACATTTTGATGTAGAACTTGAAATAAGCGACAGTGATGAAATGTGGTCATTACCTATCACTTTGGAAAACCTTTGAACTTGTTTTTGTTGTCTTAACAGTACCTTTGCTTAAAGATCTATATTCATAAAGACATCTTGACCTCTGTAAATGTTTCCTAAGGACATGACTAAAATCATACATGCCACTGTCATAATTGTTTCCATGGAAACAGTTTTAATTTTTAAGGAAAATAATAAAAAACCCAACAGAGGGCACATGAAAACAAACAAAAAGAAGCCATAGCAGGTTGGAGCAAAGGTCTTCTGAGATGTGCGTCCTGTATCCAGCCATGGTCAATGGAAGGTGCTCGGGGAGGTGCATCAGAACAATGCAAGCATGTGGCAACACTGCCCCAGAAATTCTTCCCGCTTTAGCAGTTTTGGACTCAAGGATTTCCTGAGCCAAAGGTGCTAGCCTTACAAGCAACATGGATTTTTTTTTTTTTTTGCTTCTATGAAAAGCCTTGTACAGCATAATGATATGTCTTTACAATCAGGCTCTTGCAGCAAGATCATTTCATGGGGAGCATGGGGGCACTTTGATTGTCTTTAGTTATTAATTCAGTCATTCCTCAAGGAAAATGCCTTCTAGGTTTGCTTCCTTAAATGTTTCAAGACTGTCTAGAATTCATCATGGAAATCTTTTTTTTGGGAGAAGAACTGGGGTCATAAGCTTTCCCTCAGAATGACAACTGGAAGACAGCAATCCCCTTTATAGCATTACACTTTTATCCTAAGAGCTAATAATGTGTCCAATTCTTTTAATATCACATGTGTAATATAAGCTTGTTCACTTCACCTGCCCTTTGTCCCTGCCCCTGTCCATCTCTAGCAGGACACCCCTTTTAAAATAGCTGGTTAAAACAATGTGCTTCCTGGCTGCTTTAAGGAGGATTGCACACCTTCATCTGATTTTAATGTTAGACTAAAGTGTGGTTTCCAGTTGTGCAAGTATGTAAAATTTTTTCTGTATGCATTTCTCAGTGCTGAAACTTGGAGTGCCATCTCTGTGCATGCTAAATTGCATCAGTGAAAAGCCTGCATTGTAGCTGGTGACAAAGCAACAGATGTGTCTGTGTGCTCACATGCAAAGTGCTTAATCCCAGGTGGTATCTGTAATCCTAATATTCCACAAATCTGATGAGTTGGCCGTGGTTTGATCATGCTCTGTTGCAAATCTTCAAATTTCCAGAGCATGTACTGTGTTTGCCTATGTGAGCTACTGAAATATTATGTTGGGAAAAGTCCCTGATTTATTCAGCTTTTTGTTTAAAGTCCATCTTGGGTGTTAATTGGAATCTAAATTCAGGTGTTAAACTCTTTGATTGAAAATAGATGCTGAGCAATTACAGGAAGGAGGCCAATTTCAGGCACAGCAGTAATTACTGAATTAGTAGAAAAGTTCAAGAGAAGCTTCAAATTTCATATCATTGCTAAGGTTTCTGAAGAACGGCTAATCCTGAAGCGACTGGGCTCCTCACACCTGTATATATTTGAGGTAACTCCACTTAAATTTCAAAGAAATCTCTGCATGAATAATTCCAGAACCAGATGTCAACATTTCTTAAAATGTTACTTTCTTTTCAGATGCAGAAAATTGTCCAGCAGCCTGAAATTTGTGATTATGAAATTGGATAGAATAGTTTTTTTGTTAGGCAGTATTTATTTTTCTTGTTCTTGAACTTAGTGATCTCCTGCTTGATTCATTTTTTTTCTTCAAAAAAAAAAAAAGAGTATCCAATATATAATACCAAGCCCTGCAGGATGTTTATTTTGTTCATACAACATATCTTGCACACATTAATAATAAAAGAAAGTTGTAGGGCAATTAAAGGCTCTGCTCAGAATGAATGATCCAAACATTATGTTGAACTGTTTTGAATGGATTTAGTAAAGTTTCAGGTGCATCTGTCCAACTTGTTTGTGCACTCAGTATTTGCGATGGCAATAGGAGATGATGGCTTTGTGGCGTTTATTTATCAATTAATATACACAGTTTTTAAACTGTTAATACATTTTCCTTATTCTATACAGTATTTTAGGCATTGAAATGAAATAATGAAATGGAATGAAGGAGAAAAAAGAAAGAGGAGATGACAAGATGGTGCTTGCTCCCAACATCCACAGGTGTCTTCCTGAGAAGTCCAGGAACAGAAAGAGAGTTCTAATACTTGATGTGCAGAACGATGAAGCTTGTTGGGATTAAATGTTACCATTATCTAGAAGTGGCAATACCCTTGGTCATTTTAGTGTCTGTGTTGTGAGACCTGGCTGTCACTCTCAGAATGACCATGGGCAGGGCCTGCTGTGGGGATGGTACTGAACAGTCTGTGCTGTTCAGGGATGGCTGGACCATGGCTCAAAGTGACTGACATCAGGGAGATGATAGCAGTGTCTGTACAAGGCAGTCTGACTGAGTCAGGCTCTGAAGGCATTTCTTTTCATGGACTCTCCAGGGAGCCAGTCTAATTTGCACTGGTGAGGTCTCCAGATGCTTTTGTGGGTGGTCTCTTGGCAAGCCCCAGTTGGCTCTGAGGCTTCTGTAAAGATTTTGTCCAACTGCACTGATTCTCACTGTGTTCCCAGACTTGCTGATCATTCATGTTTTTCTGGTTCTGTGTTTGGAAAAAAAAAAAGGGCCATGGGGGATGGAAAAGGGGAAAATCCATAGGATAATTAAGGACAATAACTCTATGCCTGTTTATTTTATCCCATCTTAAACCTTTCTGACATGTACTGATGTCTGTAATGTAAGTGCCCTAAAGGTGTGTGGGCTGTCATGTTCTTTGGTGGTGTTTGCTTTAGGAACGTAGCTGTCTGAAAGTTTGGATATCTAAGAGGAGCTCCACGTTTTGGCATGATGCAGCTTGCAGGCTTCAGGGAGAAAAACAAGCCCAGCAATGCAGGCTCAAGTCCCCTTTTAAGCTGCTGGAGGTAAAAGCATGGAAGTTCAGGCACTTAGATGTCCATACTGAATGTACAGAGATAAGTGATTGTATTTGTAATACCTCAGTGTGCTGGCTGATTCATTCAACCAATTAATAAACCCCTGCCCTGAGCATAAAACAAAACCTGTTTGGAAAGGTTGATGTCAGACTCCCAGACAGCTCAGTTAAAGTTACCTTTTTGCACTCTGCAGGAGCTCCCTGAGGATCTCGTCATAAAATCTGCTTAGTGAAGCAGGCAAAATAATGCAGTAAGAATGCTGTGCGTCTTGTAAAAATCCATCAGAGGATCTCCAACCACTTGGGACAAATTAGTAAAGTCAGCTCAGCTCTCTCCTATGCTGGGTAGAGAAGGGCTATGTTCTTTAGCAAGAAGGGTATTTTTTCCCTGTTTAAAAAAGGCTGTTTTTCTCCTTTAACAAAAAATAAAATATGCTTGAATGCATTTATCTTCTTAATGGCTGCAGAGCAAAATATTCTCAGGCTAAGCAGAGAAAATGGCAATGAAAGAGTTTAAAGCAGGAACTTATTCTGAGGTGTGCAGGAATTGAAGGCAAAAGTGCTAAAAAGTCTGAGCGGGATCTATACTGTCCTTCTCATTTAGCTGAAACTAAAGAAGTTTCTCAGGATCAAGTCCCACCCCAGTTGCCACCAGTTGGTGACAATTGGAATTTTTCCATTTATTTCAGTGGAGACAATTTTGTCACCACTAGATGTTTCACTGAGAACAGAACTTAGTTCTTGAGAGTGGGGAAGACCAACGGAGGGGCTACTTTTGTCTGCCTGTTTCTCATGAAACTTTCTCTATTTACTCCTTCCCACCCCCTTTCTAAAGATGATTTTCATTTTGATTTTTCCTATCAATGGAACTGTAGTTTCAGAATCTCCCACAGCTCTAAGCAGAGTTTTGTGCCTTGTGAATAATAAATACTCTTGTTGTGAAAGTAATTAGTTCTTTTTTTTAATCTGGCATGATCAAGTAAGGTTAAAAGAACACTGAGTAGTCAAGGAAACTCACTCCCACATCTTTATGGTTATGTTTGTTTTCAGAAGGCTTTAAATGGAATGGAACCTCTTCTTCCATATCTCATAATAACTTTAATTTGTTTAACAGTTGGATAAAAAGCAAATTAATCACACAAGTACCTTCAAAGGAAGAATTTGGACATAGTCAATATTCATCTGTGAAACCGTCATCTGTAATCAGAATTTCAAGCAGCTAGTCCCCCTAAGCAGAGATGTGGCTGTATTTGAGCATCCTCAATATTTTTCAGTGCTAAGTAAAAAGTGCCACTGTTTCAGCTGAATTGTTGTTAGTAGATTGTGACTCTGGTAACTGTTTGACTACTATGTGCATCTACATATTATATATGAAAAAGTCTCTTCCTTAGTAACTAACTGGCCAGAGCAAGATGCAATTTCTGGAAGTAGTCAGAGAAAAACATATCTTCCTAAATTTGGGAGCTGTAAAGGTATTTAACCAAAGGAAGTCTCTTACCAAAGAACGACTACCATGTGCCTTATCCAACTTAAAATCCATTTAAAGCCAAGGAAAACACTGCAGTGGGTGTAATGGGTAGGAACTTTTGAACTGGTGACATTTTTCTAGAAGGTCTATTATCTGCCTGAGTTTGATTTCTTGTTTGACAAGGGAGATTTTTCCAACTGTGTTTTTAATGAAATGGTTAACTGTGGGCTGTAAAGGTTGAGAATTGCTTCAGCTCTTTCAGTTGCTGGTACCAGACTGATCTACACCAGTGCAGATGCAGCTGTCTGCCCTCATCCAGGGAACCCAGGGAGCAGAAAGCTTTCCACACGAGCAATAGTTTGCACTGAGTCCCAGGCCTGGCTTACTTCTGCTGTGACTCCATGTGCCCGAGGACATATGAGAGAAGGTGAGCAATAAAAGTGTCTCCAGATTGAAAGTAAGAGGCCTATTTTGACCGTAACAATAAATACATGAAAAAAGATCACAGAATTCTCTTTCTGCCTATAAATCTGGCCCTGAGGCTCAATAGGTTTCACTCATTCTCTTTACGGTCTGGAACAAATCCAATGTCAATCAAGGCCAAGAAGGGGGGAACCCTGTTCTGAGGAAGTGGCTGAACAAGAGCCCCTCTTTCTGGGGCTTTCGTGCTTCAGCAGGAAATTCAGGTACTCCCAGCTGGTGTCAATGCCATGAGGAGGAAGGTGAGGGGCTGGGAAGGTGCCTCAGAAGCCCTCAGCTGCCTGCTGTGGCCCCTTCCTCTGACAAGAAACCTCCAGGTTTTGGGTCAGCCCTGAGCAGTTTTGCAGTATAAGGGGGTCTGTTGTGAGAAAGCTTCCTCAGGACCAGGGCAGAAATCCTCCCTGAGGGTGGGAAAGGCTCATCCTTAGCCAGGCCACCCAGCTGCATCGCCCTGCAGGAGGGAGGCAACAAGGCTTTGGGTCAGGTTCAGAGGCCTCAGTCCTCGCCTCACCCTCAGAATGATGACGTGAGATCCCCACATCTCACAGCCTGCTGTGGACTTTTCTCTCTAGGGTATAAGTGGTCCTTATTCCCACATTTCTGCCTCTGATGCAGCTAACCTGCTGTGGCATGGCACTGCTGTGTCTGGTCACTTGGGAGAAGTTCGTTCTCATCATGCTTGTCCTTACAAGATTTATGTGAGGTATGAGTCTCATTAAATTAATAGCCTTCATCTTTCAGCATAGGATATGTTTAAAAAGATCTGGTCCTAAATGCTGGGTATCATTATCCATAAACAAAATGATAGGCTTGTGAACCTCCTTTCAGGCCTGAAGCGAGTAACAAAAATGTCAAACCCCATGGTCCCCTTCATGCAAAAGTGCTGCTCCTTAGGGTGCCTCAAAAATTACCTTCTCCTGGATATGCAGCTGTTTCCCAAAGCTGACCATAGGGGGGACTGTGTCAGGACAATCTGTTTCTGACCAAAGCTTGATGGCACCCTCTGAACCTGAGGCCTTGAAAAGCAGCTGGACATGAGCACAGAGCTGCTCCTTCTCCAGCCTGCCAGCAACCTCAAAAAGGTATAACCATGGGTGAAACCCTCCCAGTACAAAACTATCCCCTGGTCCTCCCAGAGAAGAATGTCAGTCCTAACTCAGAACCATTTGCTGTTGGCTTTGTGGCTCATGCCACGCAGGAGAGTTGGTTGCATGTGATTGTATTCTGTGGGAGGGAAAAAACCATATCTGAGGTATGAGGATATGCTGCCCACTAAGATTCAAAAATGAACTATCTAATACTGATTTGAGAGCTAGATTAGAAGATTACTTGAAATCAAGACATTTAAATGTATGCTAACAAGGGCATTAGGAGTCTGGCTAGATGAGATGTTTGCCAAGAACCTTTTCCCTGTTATATAAGTTAAGAATAAGAAAATGAAAAGGTAGCCCAGGAATGAAAGAAAATAAACTTATTGCTGGTTTGAACTTCTTCTCACTGCAGTTACTTGAATTCTTTGTTTTGTTTTCATGTGATTTGATTTAATGGTTTAGGGTAAAAAAACCTTAGACTCAAGAGCTTTGTCGAGGTTTCCTAATGTTTTGGGATTTCAGGTTTCATGGAAACACTCATATTGTTTGAATCTAAAAATTCAAAGTACAGGAACTGACAGTTAATTTTACACACGATGCTGTTTATGTTGTGTGCAACACTGTGTATGTTTGAGTGCGATCTTGTAACTTTTCCTGGAAATTATAGTAAATGTTTCACTACACTAAGATTTTTGAATTGAGCCCATATATTTTAGCCAAGTTGTTGGGCTGTAGCTGCGGGACGTGCATTCAGCTGTATGATACTGAGCTGTAATTGGAAGGAAACATTATAGTGCTCACAACAGAATCTTCTGCCTTTGAAATTATTGAGACTCCACTTGGTTTCCTTCTTACAAATACTTCTGTCACCTCCAAAAAAGCTTTAGTCCAGAGTTCAGATGCAGAGTTCTGGATAATTTTCTGTGGGAGAACTAGTGGAAGATATCTGGGAAGTAGACTGAAACTGCTTAAACATTCCCTTCACATTCTGTGGTGGTGTTTTCTTTGCAGTGAGCTTGGTTTTTGCACAGAAGAGGGAGTGAGTGTAGATGTATCTGAGGTCATCTATGATTCACCTGCAGCTGGAGTGATCTCTGAGGAGAATATGTCTCTATTAGCTTTTGCTTTAGCTCCTAAGTAATGCACTTTTTATATGGCTGTGTAAACTGTGGCTGTTGTCTTACATGCTCCCTCAGAGTGCCAAAATTCAGCTCCTATGAAAGATCTGCCTGTGATATGGGTAGTGGAGAATGGCAGGAAGAGAGGGATTTTGGAAACTGCTTAAGTGAATGACCTCTTTAGGATTTTCTTTACTGTCTTAGTGACTTTAAAGAATGAGTAAATCTCCCTCTGAATTTGCTCTTCATTTTTTTCTCGCTCTTCATCTCTAGTCTCTGACAGTAAAATGTCAACAAAAAATATCTGAGTGCAGGTGTGGTCAAGTGGGTTTGAAATATGCAAACAGGATCACCCAGGCTTGGACCCTAACACTGTCCAAACTCTCTTATCTGTCTGTGCTGTAGGATTTACTTTTGTGATTGAGGTCCCTGGAGCAAATGGAACCTCTGACCCAGATAACCACTACTGTATCAAGTTCATGTAATGTAGCCTATTAAAATAACATTAAACAGTTAGATGGGATGGTCCTTTTACAGTCTTCTTAACAAGAAAGAAACGGATGCCTAAGGCACTGAGCACTGCCTGCAAGCTGGAGAGAGCCCTAAATCGTTGCTTTCGATGTGTATCTAAATTCTGTGCAGCTCAGTGTCTTGTGAGGATGGGCCCCTAACAAAGCTGTTAAATGGACTCAGCTACAAGGGTTGTTGCAAGTGTGCACCTGTCTGGTGACAGCAAGTTAAAAGATAAGTGCTCGAATAAATCAATCAGCAGGTTTTATGAAAGACTTGGGAGGAGAGAGAGGACAGCAGAAAGTAGCTGTTTGTAATGCTAATCAGGAATGAAAGATGTTTAAAAAACATGTGAGAACAGGCGAATATTAGCAGGTGGTGTAGATGTCCAGGCTTAGACCAGGGTTTGAGCCATGCTGGGTAAACTACTTTCTCATGGGTTAAACTGCCCAGAAGATGTTAGCTCAGCCACAGAGCCTCAGTGAAGGAAATACTAATTTAGGGATGGATGATGTATTGTAGGCTCTGCTTGATTTCTTGAATATAGATTCTACCTGGGTCCACCCTGGACTCCCTACACTGCTTACGCTCCATAACATACTTGAGTGTACCCTCTTCAGACAGTTAATTTTTGGGGCAAAATCCTGATCTTTCATCACCTTTCCCAGCACCTACACTAATCTAAGTTTCTTCAGTGACTGTTTCTATTGTATTTCAGACCATCAGGAGCAGTTTCCAAGGAGACTACCTCCTTGTGGGCTGAATCTTCAGCAGGTGCATATTAGCTCATTTCCAGTGAAGTCTGCAGGGTGAATTGTTCTAGTTTATTTATGGGATTAAGTTTAGTAATCAAACTGTTAGCTGTACCAAAAAAAGAGAAAAAAAACACACCTATTTTAATCTTTGACTATTCTTGAGGGCATCACTGATGATCAGTCTGTAGTTTCAAAATAAAGACGCTTACTTCAGCTACAGAATGTGAAGCCCATTTGCAAAGCATCTTCCACCATGGGCTTGAGATTTTTAAGAAAGCAGCAAGTTCTGAGAAACAATATGTTCACATGTGATTTCCATAAGTCTTAATTTTCAGAGCATTAGGAGACCAGCCTGCAGCTCTTCTGGTTGCTTTGTGTAAAATCAGGAACATCAGGATTCTGATGAGATTTTGAAGCCTTTTTTCCCTCCTTTGGCTCTTCACTCTGTGGTTGTGTTGCAGGTGGCAATTGTGAGGTAAAGCAGACTTAATTTTTCCACTGAAAGCTGAAAGTTAACATTTGCTACAGGTGATTGCTTGTCTCCCTCAGCATGTCTCATACTGGAACCAACTGACTTCCTGTTTGGATTGTGTGTTCTTGGGGGAGGTGTATGCAGTTTTTACTTTAATTATCAGTACACTAGGCTGGACTTGCCTGTGTATAACATTAGAATTAGAAGAAATGCTGTAGGCAGTTTATGTCACATTAATTTATGGCTTGGATAGGATCTGGATAACCATATGAATTACTTTACCAGTGGACTTGACCTTTACATGTGGTGGCAAATTGTGCGAAAGAGAGAACAGCAACAATGTATTTAAAGAGGGGTGGAATTTGAATCTGAATGGTCTTAATTTTGTAATAAATCAGCTGCAGAATAAACATGTCTCTTACCTCATGCCCCCACATATGGAACGGTGATTAGAACCAGGACATCAAAAAGGTCGCGGGAGTAAACAGATCTACTTATGACACTTTGAGTTTAAACTACTAACTTTGTAATCTCTTTAAATCCACATAAATCAACTATGTATTTTAATAGTGAAAATATGGGTATGTTCTTCATAAATATATTGTGGGCTTCTTCTTAAATATATGTGGCACTTAATGAAAGGTATAATACTGCATATGCCTGTCAAGGTTTATATTTCTAAGGATACTGTGAGTGCATTTCTATCCTGGGAAGTCTCCTTTTCTTATTTTTGTCCAGCAATATAGTAGTGGTACAAATTACAGTAGTAATTCAATATTCCTTTATTATTCTCATTAGTGCAAGGATTTAGCACCTTTTCCCTTTCTGTGCTCCTCAGTCTTTTAAAGCTTCTTGGATCAGGAGGACTTTAACACAATGTGTAGCTACATTGACTTGGGCTGCTTGAAAAATGGCTTTGCAGCTAACTCAGACACATCATTGCTGTTGTTTTCATATGCAGATTATTGCAGCATCAAATTTGCCAAGAAAGCTATAAAAGGAAAGCTGACTTTAAAAAAAAAAGGAAAAAGTAAAAACCTAGATCTAGAAGTAAGTAATTGTTTCTTGTAGGTTAACAGATGAAAGCTCACTCATGAGGTTTGATTTTGGGCTGAATTGATACAAAGACATCTGTGGTATTCTGAGTTGCTTGTGCAAGTTTCTAGTTCAGAATAAATTCATGGGAGCAGATCTAATAACACTTCAGAACAAGTTGCTGGATGGGATAAGTGAGCTACAAGACAATGTGAATCATCTTCTAATTACTATTTTAAATGTAGACTAGCATCTCAGAAGGATGACTGTTTCTCATTAAAAGTCTTACATGCAGTACTAGAGATTGAATTTCCTGATTTTTGTTCAATCCAGCACCAAAATCATAAAGACTGAACCGGATCCTCAGAACTTTTAAAGCAAATTTGGCTTTAACTCATGTGAAATGAAAATCTTTCAGGTGTCTAAGCCACTCAGTCCTCTGATTCACAGGACTTGGTATGGAACTGTACATGTAACCAGATTCCTGTGCATTAGCATGGCTTTTCCCTCCCCCATGCTATTAACTAACTGTTGAGCATCACTGCAAATACATATTATGGTATGACAATTTCCTACTGTATTTGGGTAAATGTTGTAGAAAACATAATGCTGTAAGTCTGTTTAGTCAGGCTCTGTACAGATGTAAGGTTAGTCATGGATCAGACCTCGTTTTCATCTCTCCTTCTGCTTCATTGCCCACATATGGGGTTTTGAGCATGAATTATTAATAATTGAATCATTTAAAATGCTGGAGATGCACCAATTGTTGTCAGTCTTTAAATTTGTTCCTTTTAATTACATAGTTACCATTTAATGCACAACATGTATCTGTGGAGTTCTAATTGTTAAAGAATATTTTTCACCTCTCCTGATTGGTATTAGGTAGATTAAGGGTATGGAAAAAGCTCTTCATCAAATGGACGGGATTTTCTTGTCAGTGCTAAATTAACACAATATGAAAGTAAGAAATGACCATGAATAAACACTTTAGAGGATGTATGCTTTTTAATCTGTGCATTGCTGCACTGTTAATAATGCTGGGGGACTGAAGTTTCCAATTGTTTTATCCAATCTGTAAATAGTATAGGTAAGATAATAAAACAAACACATCAAACACACCCGGACATACACAAAGTAAGGATTAATTACTTCATATGGATGAAAATCTGAAGTCACCCTGGAGATGCTATTGCATCTGTTATCACTTTGCTTTCAGCGGTTGGTGCTGCTGGTAATGCTCCATCACGGGCCCTGGAAAAATTTGCATGCTAAATACTTGAGGCTTGGCTTAATAAAATGGATTTTTGAATATGCTAATCATGTTTATTTTGATCTTGCTTTACCCAGCAGTTGATTGGGACCTCTTGCCACCTAGATCTTAGATCAAGGAGGTTCAGTTTGGAGACCATTACCCTGAGATTTTCCACTAGAAATTCATACAAAAGTCATCCAGGATTTAAGGTTATGTGCAGAAAAAAGTTAGCTGCAAAGTGAAGTTCAAATTCCAGCAGCTACAAGTACTCCCACACATTGGAAATACAGACATTTTCTTCCCTGTTTTTTCCTCAATGTTTGAACATTTATTTTTCTGATCTATCTGTGGGTATTTCCATGGAATAGCCTAAGAAGAGGTGAAAATGAGTGAGTTTTGTAAGACTCTAAAAAACTCTAAAAATATGTAGGTGTGTGATGAGCTGTGCTATAAATAGCTGGGGAGTTTTCTTTTTTCCTAGATTCACCCACAATGGGAAGAATCATCCCTGTCCTTTCTGTGCTCTTCAGGCAGCTTCTCTTTGAGGCTACAAATAAATAAGCAGAGGAAAACCAGAGTTTGGGAAATCCAGTATGTTTAATTTGTAAGGGACATCTTTCTGTTGAGAATTAGGCATTTGAAAAAAAATATGGACTTGGTTTGGGTTCACCCAACAGTAAGTATGTAATCCTGGATGTGTTTTCCTACCTCGTTTGTGATAGCTCTTAGAAGCCTGTGTGAGGAAGGAGATACAGCCTGAGTAGGGCAAGTGCTCACCACTCAGAAAAAAAAATAGACAAAGCACTCTCATAGCTAGAAAACAATTATTAACAACTGGTAGAGCTTTAAAATTAACTGCTTGTATCATTGATGTGAAATATTTATTCACTGAGTTCAAATGATAGTGTTGCATAGGGAAATGGTGTCTTACAGTTCTGTCATTATCATGTAACTTTGAGCCTGGAAGAAAAATGCAGGATGGCACTGAGGTTAAAGGATGGGACTCAGTGTTCTTTGAGAATGTTACAACTCTACGGTTAAGCTCTCAAAAGAGTTAGAATCAAAATATTTTTTCTTTTGTGGTAAACAGAGTGTGATAACAGAGGACACTACTGGTTTATTTATCTTAGGCTTATGACTAGAAATTATCCAAACAACCCAGTTTTGAAAAGAATTCTTGCTGAGGTGAGAAATCTCTATGTATAGACAAGAGAATCGAGAGGAACATCCTTTGGTATGAACAGTCTTGCTCCAGTGTACTGAGACAGACTCCATAGAATCACATCAGGTTTTGCTCTCAGAACAAAGCTGATACCTCATAGGAATTTTTATCTCTTCCTCCTCCTTTTTTTTCTATCTTTTTCTAATGATTTGTTGAAACTGGAGGATTCATTTTAGCTTTACATAGTATGAATTCCAAGTCTGTTCTACTGGGACCTCTTGTGGGTATAACATAATTAAACTATTTCAATACTGCAAATGATCTCACTTTTCTTTCACCTTGCCCCAGTATAATATTAACTTTTCATCATTTACATAGCTAAAATAAGATTTTGAATACCAAAGAAGTCAGAGAGTGTATTATGAACTCTTAAGTTTCTCTTACATTTTCTCCTGGAGTTGGTTCTCAAAAGTTGTACAAAATCTTCTGTAATTTTAATCTTATAATGCCATTTAAATATCAAAATAATAACATCTAAATTTACACTAGTGTGAAATAAGAATCTAGTTCCATGATTTCAGCTCTGAGCTTAGCACCACTGAAGTTAAGATTCTCCAGGGTTACAAGATGTGGTTGGGATCAGGCCCTCTGGAATTAGAATGACTGGTCACACACAAAAGGACTGTCTGTGAAGGTAAGGATTTTCAGGCCTGGTTGTAAAATCTGTTGAGTCTTCCTTATAACTTATTTGAAATTTTAGTAAGATAACAATTTTTACACAACTTTTGATGCTTAACCAATTTCCACACTCAGTCTGAAATCTGGTAAACTTTGCAACCTGTTGCAGCTTTGAGATTTTCTTGCTTCTTGCTGCTTTCATTCACCATATGGTCTCCTATTCACAAAATCTGCCCTAATGAGAATTACTCTTGCAGGTAATTTTCTAATGATTATCTTGGGATAAACAAATTTTTCATACTTGTTTTGCTAATGTATTCAAGTAGGTTCACAGGGGAAAAGATTAATCATCTAAAAAGCAAGCCGGTGTTTTTCATTATGCTAAAGGATCCAAGGATGATCAGAGCAAAGCCACTGGTTGCTATGACAGCAGATACCTTTTTCTCTCCTTGTGAGGTAAATGGCAGCTCCCAAGCTGATTGGCTAAAATGAGCTTATCCTGGTGACCAACCATAGGGAGTTAATTTCATCAGAAAGAGAAAATGGTGGGAAATCCTGCCGTGATCATACAAAGGAATTTTCATTAGAAGCCAACAGAGTCAGGGGTTCTCTTTCATTATAATTAATATGTTCCACCTAATAAAATAATTTAGGAGAGGCAGACAATGGAATTAGCCTATCTATTATTTTGTATATCCACATAAGCTTTAATCTGTTTTCTGCTAAGACCTACACTCAAAGTAAAGCAACCCTTATTTTCCCTATAATACCTCTATTACCAAAGACTGTCATCATGTACCTGTTTATATAATTGGAGATAAGCTAATTGCAGGCAATACAAAAGGGCTGGCATTCTTACAGGCATTTGCTGGAAACAGTCATGCTCTATGGAAATAATAGAAGCAATAAACTTTAAATAGAAACATTTCACTTTAGTTTGTGGTGGTAAATCACATATTTCTCACTTTCTCCATGGAGGAGACAGTTACTTGGGGCAGATTCAAGGACAGAGGTTCCAAGTCAGTCCACAGGTGAAAAGAAGAGATTGTAATTAGGGTTTACAGTTCAGTTACAAGGAAAGGACCTACACTACCTTTCATGAGTCCCATGTCCTGTGGCCTTTCAGCTGTATCCATCTCATCCAGTCTTTCAGGTAGGACTTCCCTTGAAGGGGCTGGTTCAGTCCCTTCTGTGCAGCTGGCAGCCCATTACACATCACAGTAATTGAGTAATTGTCAAAACAGAGGTGATAAGGGTTGTGTTAGGAGCTGTAAATTACACACTAATGATTGTGTATAAGTCTCTGTAGAACAGGATATAAATTGAGCTGTTTTACCTACTGTAGAAGGTCTGTTTTTCCTTTTTACTCTCATCTGTTTTTAACTGACATTGGTCAAGTGGGGTTAAGTTTAACTGTGGGACTTTTACTTTGCAAGGGCCAAAGAAAGCAAGTCATATCTCAGAGGACTTCCACTCTAAACCTGGGCCTCTGTTTATGGTTGCTTTGCAGCTTATTTGTTAGGTCCTAAAAGGATTTAGAGCTGATGTGTTATTGTTATAGTTCTAAGAAAATCATGTAAACTGATGAAGTAATCAAGTTCATTGACTACGTAGTAGATTACAACCTCCTTTTTGGTTGTTACTAGATGTTGATAAAATATCTATCACCACAGGAGATGGCAATATCTTCATTATATCAAGCTAATGTAATAGGAAAACTTTGCCCTGAGAAACTAATTTCTAGTATGAAATGATCTTAAAGTTTCATTGTCTTAGTCACTGAAATCATTAATTTTAGTTGGTTTTATGTCGTGCCTACACTGAAGGATTCATAAATCTGTCATATCTTCTGCAGCTATCATTGTATATCTGTGGGATGAGAGAAGAAATCTAGAATCAAGTAACGTAATAAATTTCCTGTTCTTGGTGCTTTAAACTGCAAAGACCAAGCAGTAAAGTACTAGCTCTTATCTTTATTTACCCTTCTCATACATAAAAGGAAAAATACTGGGCTGTATCTGACACAAGTAGAAAACGAAGACAGTGGAAAGTTTAATTACTTGCCTAAACCCACAGTGATTCAGTTGCAGAGATGAGATTACAGCTCAGGAGCTCCTGGCCCTTTGCCCAGCCTCTCTGTGTTGCAGAGCTCTTACTTTACACGTTGTTTTATCTGGACACTTCCAAGCCCCAATTTTCTGCCCTGTGTATGTGTACACATGCAAAAACACTTATGGGTAAAACTTATATGTGTCTTTCTATTTAGCCCTGCTAATTACATATGCAAATCCACATCTGACAGGTCATTTCCCTTCCTCATGTGCGGTTGTGGCAACTTGGCAAGCAAATTGGCTGTACAATTGTAACCCACCTTTTTGCATCTGCAAATTCCTGGGAATCCTACTGCTTGATTTGCACCTCAGGTTGGTGTAGAGAAGCTAATTTACCCAATTTGTAAGCAGTGATAGAGTATCTGAAGTAAGACCAGCCAAACACTGTCCTGCACTCTATATGTTTATCTGTTAACAGGAGAACAAGATTCAGGCTCAGCATTCAATGTCTTCATCAGAGATATTGAATCTTAATTGCAAGTTCATGGAAGGCATGTAAGCAACAGATTGGGTGCCCTGAGGTGGCCACAATCGACAGCCAAAAAAGAGAATCTTAAAAGGCAGGTGCAGTCTCTCCTAGATTATTAAATCCTCATCCTTTGGGATGGGTTTGTCTGTCTGCAATCCTAATATTGGTCTGCTCTGTATTGAGGAATGTAAAGATGTCAAAAATGTCTCACAAGGAGTTAATGCAACTACACATTTCCAAGGACCATTTTTAAAGGTAAAGTGAGGATATTTGCTCAATGGTATCCTAGGACAAAGGTGTGTTGTTATATGGCTGTGCCATAGGCTTCTAGGACTTGACTTTTGCAGGAAGTCTCCTAATGTAAGAGCTAAGTGAGTAAGCTCCTTTGAAAGTGGTTTTGTGACTCCAACCCCGAGACTCTCCAGAGACTTCAATGCAGTTAACTTTACAAAAAGGGCTGTTACATCAAATCCAACTACTACTTTGGTGCTGGCATGTTTTCTTGTTTCCTTCTGTAAAAGGTGGTGTTCCCAGGTGTGTTAAACCCTGCTGAAAGTGGCAAGTTTAACTTCCATTAACAGTAAAGAGAGTTAATCGCTTGTTTCCACTCTAAACAAAGGCAAATGTGCAGGAATTCCAGCCCTTTCCCAAAGAGGCCCCAGTGGGGTGTTGTTGCTTGGGGAAGGATTGGTGTGCAGAGTGGGAGAAAGGCTGAAACAGCTCCCGGGCACGTGGTGTGGGTCTTGGTGGGGAATCCCGATCACATTTCCACCCACTAGGCTGCTGCAGGAAACGAGGTGGCAAACTGTGACAAGGGGGCAGGAGCGAGCATGGGTGGGGAGATGGAGGGAGGGGGTTTCTTTGATTAAACTTTCTGTGGCTGTGGCCACACAATGATGCACTACTTCCCCTTCCAGCAGGAAGATAACTTGGAGCCATTTGCTTAGAAAACTTTGGAGTTTAGGTATCTGTTCAAGTCTAAACTTGTTTCTCATAAAAATGAAGTCAAAGGAAAACAAAAAAAGATAGTTCTCTCTATGTCAGTTCATAACAAACTTTTGTAAATGGTTTCAAAATTTTACAATTCTTTGGGTCTGAGGTTTTGTTTCAGTCTACAAGGATAAGTACTTAACAGCAAAGTGTGTATCAGAAACTTGGATTAAAACGTCTACAAACACAATAAAAAGTTTATATAATTTGTTTAGGATCTGCCTTGAATGAAGGTAGAAATTTATTTAGTAAAAAATATTTTAACTTCTTATATACCTCTGATTTTTATTTTCAGAAGCTTCATTAAAAAAAAAAACCTGCACTGGTAGAAGAATTATTTCAGAAGGGGGTGGATTTCTTTTCCCAGAAAAGTTCAGACCATAGTTTCTGAGCTGCAACTTAGAAAAATTCTGTAATCACTAACAAAATACTAGTTTTAACTCTCTCTTGTCTATAACTTTCAGGTGGGTAAGGTATTTAAACATACATCTACAAATGAGCTGGCTTTGAATGTTTTCTCATAAAATGCACTTATGTGATGCAAATGCTGCAATAGAGCTGATGTTGTTTTGCTGTTTGTAATAGTCCTACTAAACTACTGCATGATTAAAATGGTAGAACTTGTTTTAAGAATTCCAGTGCTAGCCTCAACACTGTGCTTTTCAATGCTTTTGAATTAGGTCAGAATGTGAAGATAAAATGTACTATTGTGGAAACAGAATCCATTTACAGTCTGTGCTGTCAAAACCTGAGTGATGACTCCCCTCCTAAAGATGGTGCTGATGATGTATGTTCTGACACAAAACAATTTCTATTTTTGACTTTTTAATTCTATTCTTGCATATCTGTTCAGTGCCCTTCGATTTGTATTCAGTCTCAGTGTACCTTGCAGCTGTAATTCTGTCACTTAGAAGGTACACTAGGAGCTTTCTTGCAACTGTTCTGACATACTCATAACAGATACAGTCTTTCTTTGACAGTGCAGTATCTGTTTTTATCAGCATGTGGGCTGCTGCCAGTGATTTACAATCAAATGTTAATGAAATTTGTCTGTTCCCTGTACTGTTTGTTTAAGCAGCTACTCTGAGCCTTTTCATGAGTTGCTTCAAATAAGATCAAAGGGTTCAGAAAAATGTTTGTCAACCTGAGAAGTTACAGCGACAGTGTTCTTGTAAATGCAGAATCCTAAAAATTCATAGCTAGTAAAGTGCTCTGCACACATGATTAATGACTTAATGGTAGATGACAAGATAGAATACTTTTTGGTAAAGTTTCACTTTAAAAACAAAGAGTAATCTGTTTCAAGCTTAGAGAGAAGAGGAGGGGGAAGAGCCAGTGTCAGTCTAGATTTCCCCTATAGATACCACCAGAGCTTCTGTCCCTGCCATTGAACACAACAGCTGGTAAGCAGCAAGCAACTGGGGAAAAAGACCTGCCTTTAATCCAGTACAATGTTTTCTTGTGCCCATTTTACTGTAAGTCTCAGTGGCAAGGGGACAAAGGCCGTTGACTGATCTATGCAATTACCTCCTCTAATATTGCTTTCAACTGTCTGCTCAGAGTGACAAGAGTGGATGAGGTTTAGTTAAAGTCTGGGAAAAATGTCCTTTTAATAAATAAATAAATAAATGTCCCTCTCTTTTATCAAGCTGCTCTTTTAGATCTTTGAATCTGTTTTGGAAGAGTACAGGTGATGTGATTGAAAGTTAGAGTGAATCTGAACTCAAATAACAGCGATGCAATCAGTATTTCTTACCGAATAGCCCTAGTGTTGTGTGCAGTTTGCACTAGGAAAGAAAATGTTTCTTTTCTTTCCTTATTTTTCCTTTTTAATTTCCTTTCTGGTGCATGTGTGTATGTGTGAAATGGAATCTCTCTTTTACATAGTGAGACTCAGAAGCACACATATTTAAAAATAATTGTCTGATGTGCTCTTTATTTGGAGGTTTTATCTGTCCTTGACGACAAAAAATGTGATTGTTTAAAAAAAAATAAACAAAGATAATCCGAGCTGCTGTTCGTTTCTAATGTGGAAGACACTGCAAAGTTAAGATTGTGTTTAATGAACTGTAGATGGAAGCCTTTTCCTTTTATCTGAGGAAATAGCATGAAGTGGCACTGCACATACCTTTAGTCTCTGAATCAGGGCAATAGAGCCTATACAGAGGCCCTTTCTGTGGCACAGGTGACTGTAAGAACTGGTGCATCTTGGTCCTTATTTTCTTAGAGATTTTTGTGCAAAAGGTGCCAAGTGAACAGGAGTATGTGCTGTGTGCAAGGGCTTGATGTGTGCTGTGGTTATGCAGCCCTGGTGATGAATGTGCCCTGGACTGACAAATAGGCAGCATTTCAATAATTGCTGATGTTCATAATGATGATGAACATGGTACAGGGACATAGAGCTGAGTGTTGCAAGGTCCTCGTGGTACATGGCAGACGTTCTTGTTCGTTGTGTCTGTCTTGGCCTGATCCTTGCATGGATTTATGGCAGTTTGGTGGGGTGGAGAAGAATCAAAGGCTTTAACCAAAACTGCAACAGAGGAAGGTGATTGTGCTAGTCAGCTTTCTGTTCTTTTCATACTCGTAGCCAGGAAGAGGCTGCATAGGAAAAATGCTTTGCTCTTTCCCTTTTATGAATCCAAGGAATCCAGGAAAAAATAATCCGCATTGGAATAGCTTCAGAATTGAGCTGGATGGGGCTCGTTTTGCTTGGAATATGAAGATGCAGCATTTGGAATGCAGCAGGTTTCACTCTGTGCTCCTGCAGAGCATTGATCACCTGCTTGCAAATTTCCTACTTAACAGTACTGCAAATTCTTCTCCTTACGTTATTTTTACCAGCAGACCAGAGACTATCAATTGTCCCCTAAAATGTCTAAGAGGAAATGCTAGTGAGAAGTTTTAGATTTCATTGTATGGCCCTTCTGGTTATAGCAGCAGAGTAGGAATTGGGAGTGAGACCACCAAATCCTTACAGACATAGCATCAAATATTGTCACTGTTCAGTTCATACCAGCATCTATTGAATAATGCTTGTATATTATCTGAGTACCCTATTTTTTCCACTAATATTTACTCTTTCCTGTTCAGTATGTTCCAACCATGTCTGACTCACATTCACTTTGATATATTGCATACCACTTTCAATCTTCATTGTTTATGCTTAAATTCCCCCCAGTAAAGTATATTTAATTTAAATTTGCTCTCCTCTTTCTGCAAAAGCTCTGAGATCATTAAGTAGAAATTCCTAAATTAAAGCATTCATTTTGTTACGGCAGTTTAATATGTCACTAAGACTTGGCGGGGACTATCTGTTTGAGCATGGGCTGGAAAGATGGCCTTGGCATAAACATTCTGCTGTGCTGTCACCTCTGATCCTGGGTGGGAAATATTTGTACCATTTAGTGTGTGTTACTCTGGTAAGGACTAGGTTTCCACAAGGTAGTGCTTTGCACAAGAGTTCTGCTTTTTTTCCTGCAGTGAACAGAAATCCATGTTTGATTCATCCCTTCTTCAAAATCTCTGAATTCCAATTTGTTAGTCACCCTTGCTTTGGTGCCTTTTAATTCTGTGCTTTGTTGCCTATTGCAGTGTCTGGGAGCCTGGAGGACATGGCTTGCCTGGATCAATCCACACGTTGGTAATAGTGCCAGTAGAAATGACTGTAGAACACTGATATTATAACTCTGGACTGTAAGACAGCTGTAGAACAGTAGCAAGAGAAAGAACCTTGTGATGACTTCACATTCCTTTATCTCTCCAGTCTATTTGTTCTGTAAAACTAACAGAAGCAAAAGCCAGCACTATGCATTTCTACCTATTGTTTTAGATGTATTTGTATCTTAATGCTAATTTTAAAGCTTGATTAAAAAAACCCTCAAGTTTTTCCTGCTTAAAAATAGGAAAGGAAGCAGAATTTGATTTTATTTTCCTTTTGTGTTTCCATAACAGTGATTCAAGAGAATTAATCTGTGTAGAAATAAAATAAGAAAAAGTAAATTCAGAAATACCTGGTAGGTTTCCTGCTGGTTTTTCTTTTTGGCCTAGCCTCTTTGAGTCACCAGATTTGCCCCAGACCCTTATTTGGGTTCCATTTGCATTGACAAAATGTGCCAATGGCTTCCTTTGTGCACTCAGTGTAAAGAGGCTCGAGTAAATGCAGCACTGTTTATTTTAGCATTGCACTGCATCATCAAGTGTGTTGTTGCTGTCTCAAGCAGTATTTGGATATAAGTCCTGTTCTGAAGTCTGTTCCCATCTTGAAGTCTACCTGATTCAACCTTTCTCTGTTTGGGTTGGCCTTCTGCTGCTCCTGTTAGAAGAGGCCACCAGAGCTGCTCCAACACCGACCTCTGAGAGCCCAGCTGCCCCCTTTGTTTGCCCAGAGTTACACAGCCCCGTGCAGATCCAGTCCTGGTCTGTTTGTGTCCATGTTTCTTCACCCCAGAGCTGGGCTAGAAGAGATTTACCAGACTTGCATGTGGCTTCTCTCTCTGGATTGTGGGAGAACTATTTTATATAGAATTTCTATGATTTATGGAGAAGGAGAAAGTATAATTACCAAAACACACCCTCCTCTTCCTTCTCTATCAATCATGTTCCAGTTGAGGTTGTCCTGGAAATTTCTAAAAATAAGATGCCTGAGTTACAAGTTTGAATAGTGTATTCCATGAGGGGAAATCCTAGGGTGTGGTAAATTTTTACAAGACAGAGACTTTTAATAGCAAAGAGGCATTCCTTTGAAGTGTTAGATGAGGAGAGGAGGAGACAGAAATCTCAGAAAGCCAACTCAACCAATGCATTTAATTGGGTTTAAAAGGTTCATTATTTGTGGAATGCTAATGAATTTTTATACTAGAAAGTTATAAAAGGGTGTCTAGAGTTATCTTTTATATTCTCCCCATTCCCTATTCTGTGCAAAATAAATAAATAATAAAAAAAGCAAACTTTGTGTGGTCTAAGACTAAGACAAGTGGGCCCTACTAATGCTTCAGTACTTTCTCATATCTGACCTTTCCTGAGAAAAGGAATCTCTTTCCTGCCACTGCTTAAGCACCTCATGTTGCATAGGTGTAGTGTAATTAAGCCTCTTAATCTTTTTTGGGCTGTTTTGTTTTTTTTGTTTTTCTTTTTTTACATATGTGTTGGTTATTGTAAATTTGTATTAAAATTGGACAAAACATTCATATAAAAGACATTCTCAGATTCAGAGAGATGGTGGTAAACAGCTGCACTAAAAGGGAGGATATAGGTTAAAGAAAAAAGTTAAGCTCCAAGCATGGTGCAGTCTTTTCTTTGTGGTGCCTTTTTCCCCCTTCAAGGGATACAGATCCAGTTGTATATAGCGGTTTAAAATCCAATATACCCAGTTCTGAATTTCCTTCCCAATTTCCTTCTTTTTGGCTTAAAAGAAACTTTGTGGATTTGATTTTTGTTAACAAAACTCAGGACATCCTTGATTGAAGGTGATGTTGGTCTTGTTTTTAATACCTGTGTGTCACTTCTAAGACTGGGGATCATGAAGGAGGACTCATTCATGATGTTTTGTATTCCACTGATTTGGAAATCTTCAAGTGCCAATAGATTAGAAAAGAACACTTTCAAAATTTGGCAGCACTAAATAAACTAAATTCTGGCTGGGGCTGTTTACAGCTATTTGACTAGTCAAAAAGGAAAATTTAAAAAACGTCACCACTAAGTTGAAAACCGAGTGAAATTCCTGGGTCTCCAGTGGGACATTATCTGAAGACGCATGGACTGGTGCTTCTGCAGAAAGCTGAGATGAAATGGGTATTGTAATTTCCACAGCCATGTCCTTGATACCCTTTTCTGTCCTTCCAGTCACCTAATAACATTCTATATCCATTTTCCCCTTATGTGAGTGGGTTTAATACTTGTAAAGCAGAGGAGCATGGAGATCTACTGCTTTTGGTCCTTTTTTTCCTTTAAAATATTACGTTCCCCAAATAAAAGTCAGTGCTTATTAACAGAGGCTATGTGCCCTGTAGAAATGATCTTTCAAAGGCCCAAGTAGGTGATTTAATATTTTCTGGGCCTGTAATGAAAAAAAAAAGCCTTCATGAAGTTCACTTCTTGTTCCTGGTTCTCAAATCAGAGAAAAAACAGGAAGTTTCCATTCTACATTAATCATTTTAAGTGAATGTTGACTGTATTGGTTTGACTTTAAGAGTAAATAGGGAGTTCTTGGTGGGGTTGGTTTTTTTGGTTTTGTTTTTTTTTTTTTTTTTTCTAAGGACCTGTCAGGCCTGTTTGACCTTGATCCATCAGCTCCACTCATTATTCTTCTGCAAGGTGTTGGTTCATTTCCTACATCACGGGGATAAGTAGAAAGGGACTAGATAGCAGAGGTTTACTCCTCGCTTCCTGTTAGCTGGTCAGATGTCAGGCTAGGCTTTCTGTTCTCTAGCTTGATTGATAAGCTTGAAGGAGTCCACAGCAGGTATGCAGGTCAGGGGGATAACAGCTGGAAAATATGCACCCAGCAGAGAGACCACACAAAGAGAGACCAAATTCTTTCTCACTTATCTCTGAACAATTTCAGGATGACTTGGTAGTTAACACGACATGATTTGACATTTGACGCAGTGTGTAATCTCTGGATGTAGCCATATAATTACGCTCTGCATTCTACTCAGCTGATAAAATACTCTTTTACAAAGTGAGATGATGCTAATTGTTTCTTACTTTGATTTTAGCTGCAAAATAATATCCAAGACTCAGCAATGACTGTCAATATGCTGCTGGATATTCAGAGATTTTACATGTAATTGTGAAAAGGATATATCCAAAGGGCTTGACAATTTCTGCTCCTTACTGGTCATAGAAAGAAGACCTGCTAAGTGCAGGAAAAGTTGGGATAAAATTTGTCCTTGCTCAGAGGCAGGGAAGTGTCAACAAACATGTACTTGGATTGGAGCCATTCCAATCTGGCATCACTGGTAATGTAATGCTTCTGATAAGAGAGAAAAGAGCCCTTGGCATGTTAGTGAGGGCTGTGTGATGCAGTCTGTCCAAAGGAACCATGGTGTTCCATTATCTTTGACTTCCTTCCACGGGTACCCTGCTGGTAGGAGGTTTTGGGTGGACACTGGATACACAATGACCCGGCCAGTTGCCTCTGGGTTTCCACCCTCACCGTGACACATCCTCTCTCTCTCTCTCTCTCTCTCTCTGGTAAATAAATGTTGAGGTGCTTCTTGCAGATATTTTGGGTGCTGTGTCCATGCTGATGTTGCTACAAGGGTAAATGTCATGGCTGGAGCAAAATAAATCTGTTTAGTCCTGAAGTACAGAGTGCCCATGATCTACCCCGCAGCAGCTCAAGGTCACAGCGCTTTGTTTTCTGTCCCTTTACAAAGCAAGGAGATGATGTCTTCTCTTTCCTGTATCAACATTAGGCTTCTGCACTTTCTGCAGTAGTTAGAAACAAGAAGTAACATTAGAGAATAATTGATCTTGGGGCTCAGTGCTGCCTGAAGAGGCACGTGTTACTGCCAACCCTTCTCTAAGTGCTGCCTTTAAACTTCAGTTCATAAGCTGGAGCTAAAACTGGTTCGGGGTCACATCCTTAGCTTTGATGAATGGATGGCCCAGAAATAAATAACATGACCTGAGGCCTGAGTTTTGTCAGTTTCTAGAACAAGATTTAAAATAATATTAATAATGAGATGAGACCCCTTCCTACAGTGAATTAATCTGAAATGAATTTTAGGACAGGGAATAGGCAGGAGCAAACACCTGCTTCTGACATTCTCTTTTACATGTTTTTTTTATATACAATTTTATTCTTCTCAAATGATGAATCTGTGCTGGGCCCTGTGTAGTCACACTTGTGAGACTCAGAGTTGTGATACTCTATCAGGAACACTGTTATGCACATTTATACTTTGAGACAGCAGTAATCACACACAGTTTGGGGTTTGTGTGCTCTTTTGTTAAAACTAATCACTGAGGCATAAACACACCCTACTGACCATCTTTAGTTATGGATGTGTTAGGGTGCTCTCCGTGTTCAGTAGTAGGCAATTGTCTGGCACAGGCATAATCTGGCTATAGGAAAATGTCAGAGATTCATGTTCTCATTTCACAGATATAATTGAAAGAAAGGAAAATCAGTTAGCTTCATTTATTCAGGGTGCACCTATGACAACACAATAGTTGAATATTTCATCAGTCTTTCTTTACATTTTGTTAATGGAGATTTGGTGGCAAATTTAGTTTAGTTTTCTGAAACAGTAACTATTAGGAGACCTGACCTCTTGTTTTGAAACCAGTAGATTGATTTCTATCAATGGGACCTACTCCACTGAGTATTAAACAAGCAAACAACTTCACTGGGAGTTGCACAGGAGTGCTGGTTTCACAGTCAGGTGTTTGTTATGTGCCTGTGGGTAGCAGGTAATACTCCTCCCCTTCAAAACATCAACCTGGTCTTTTAATTGTGTAATTCCACCTCTTCCCTTCCTCCCTGTGCCCTCTCCTTCGTGCTCCAGCCCCTTTGCAGGTGTCTGGTGTGAGCCATCAGGTGGGTCTCTGTTTGCCTGTCAGCCCGGGAGCTGATGGCCTTACGGAGGCACGGCTGATTGCACAGAGCGGAACGGAGCCGGTCTGAGGTGCAGGTGTGAGCAATCGCCAGAGATCTCTGCTAATCCTGGGATAGGGGAGCACCCTGGGCTGCAGCAGGCATGGGCAGAAAGGGATAAATGAAGTGCAAAAGGGAAAACCAGAAAAAGTTAAATGCCACGGTTTCCTTCTCCCACACGGTTTGAGTTATTTAGCGCTCATAAAATGAGTTGCTCTTTTTTTGGCAGCCCGTGAGCATGGAGTTTTGGAGCATGGCTGGGGGTTTGTTTATATACATATATATATATGTATTTATATAAATAGCTTTGTTGGAAAGTAATTTTCTAAGGACTTTATGAGTCAATGGAAATTCCTATCCACTTTAAGAATTTTGGGTTTGAACAAAAAATGAAGCTCATTTACACTTTGTTTTCCTTGGCATCTGTGGAGATCAGGTAGCTGAAAGCATGATTGAGTTTTAGGGTTTGTCATATATGGTGTACAAGAGCTCTGCTGGATGTGAAATGCATTTGACAGTCCTGGGAACAGAGAGGAATGGATCCACTCAGAGATGGTCTGCTTTGGGCATCTGAAGTACTGTGCAGGCCAAATGCAGGGGAAATGCTAGAGACAGCTGGGTACAGCAGGCAGGGGACATGAGATAGACATAACAAAATGCAATAGGGTGAAAATGGGGGTGCTGCTGAAGAAATAAAAATGAGGTTACTGGAGCAAGGAGAAGAGAGGGCAGTAGAAACATGTGGAGGTGATGTATCCCTTGTGGGCTGGATGCCTTTGATCTGCTTAATAAATATTGCTTTGCATTATGAGATTTTACATTCCACTCAGGCTTCATCTTCAGTACTCTCCTGAAATCTTGTGAGTTACAAGTTCATATTTTTAATTTTTCTACTGAACTTGATTCCAGATGCTGAGATAAAAAAAAAGTGTATCTAGATTCTACTATCACAACAATATCTCATATATTCATAACATTTATTTGCTGTTCTTTAATATTAACAATCAATAAATCTAACAATCACTGAAGGTTAAGCTTTCTTATAATAGGGAAAAGCTTCATGTAGAAATAATATACTGCAGCTTAAGGTCCAAATTCTGTCATTCAGGGAAAGGACTGCAGGATACAGCCCTTTATTTGCAAACAGGGAAGGGCAATTGCACTAAGTAAGGCATGCCTTCAAAAACCAACAAGAAATTGGAGAAGATTAAAGTATTCCTCAGCAAAGGAGGTTAATCCAATTTCTCAGCAGCAATTTTTCTGCACTTAAAAAGAGATTGTATTCAGCGTTCCTGATCCCTCAGGTGTAAGTTAATTTAATGCAGCAGTCACCTGTTGCTTGATATTTATCAATCTCTAGGCACATATTTTGCAGAGGGTAGTGTGATACAGGGATACAACTTCTGTTCTTCCCCTCCTTTGCCCCACACAAAGTCCAACTCTATAGTTTGTGTTCTCTGAGACCCAAGAGACCTTGCTTCAACTTTTATTACCCCCTTGCTGGCCTGGTATAATGTCACTTTGTCACACTTAGTGTGCTTGTAGTATAACCTCTCCTTTGCGTTGTGGAAATGCTCCAAAAACACAGATGCATAGCCAGGTCCCTACCTCTACAAGTGTAAACTGAGAGGACAAAAACAGACACAGAATAAAATAAAAGTCTGTAACATGTGAGTAAAGTGACCAGAACAATGACTGGATTGTATCTTATTGTTTGGTTTTCAAGTTAAAATCCCCAAGAAAATCCCTCCTGTCAATTAAACTGGAAGGAGGGGGGGATGCCTCTCTCTCACTTTCTTCCTGCTTGCAGCTCTCTCTCTCCAGTCTAGAAGCACAGTCTGCAGAGGACGTGGGGTTGAAATCAACGAAAACTTGTGTATTGACCCCAGGATGCCTGGGTTGGGCTTGTCACTGCCCATTTACAAAGGCTCTGCTGAAGTAGGTCTTAGGGAAGCGTGAAATGCTTGAGGACAGAGCCAGCCAAAGAGCAGCATTAATGCTCAGATATCTTTAAAAGAGAATTTTTCCACCCTCCCCTTCCTCTTCCCCTTTATCTAATTCCTCAATGTGAAATGGATGCAGATGTGTGGAATGAATTCATCCGGGATTTAGAAACACCGTTTTGTGTGTGTACCCACCCACATAATTGCTTTCCTTTCACACTCTGCACTCCTGTGCACACCTGTGGGATGTTGGCAAGACCTCCTGGATATTAGATCTACTGAACATATGACCCGTATAGTTTTCACAGTATGGTAAAATTACAGAATTACACCTGGGTAGCCTTGCTGGGCTATGCACTGCATCCTGCTTTCACCTTCTGTATTCTTTTGCCTGTAGCAAGGCAGTGTGATGGGAATCAGGACTTGTGTGTCCTTTGTGATTTACAATTTTGTATTTTATTTATTCATATTGTAAGATTCAGGAGTAATCAGAGCATCCCAGTTGCTGGGATTCACTTATTTCTACAGAGAGCTCTAGGATTTTATTATTCTCTTTGTAAGTGTACCCATGAATAAAGTAGGGACAATCCCTATCTACTTGTTGATTTTCCTGTGAAGATCAGGTACTGTTGAGAGGCCCTAGGACAGGCCAACCAGGTTTCTTGCAGGGCATTGCAGAGAATTCCCTCGTGCTGGGGCAGGTGGAGGCCAGGCAGGAGACAGCACGAGGCATCTCAGGCTGTGTGCTGTGGCATGCTTGTTTTACCTGCACATTTGTAGCTGAAACAGTGTTGCTCACCTTGACCCCTGTTTCTGATTCTCAGGGGAAGAGCTCTAGTCCAGAGAAAAAGGGTGCTGTAAGGTCTTTACAGGTTACCAATTGTGTAGTGATCCAGGACCTGTGTTATTTGTTTCTAAGAACCTCAGCTCTGCAGAAGGGCACTGCACTACTTTGGGGAAGAGGTTGTCCTGTTCCTGACTTACAGGAAGAGCGTCACTTACTGATTTGCCAGCACCAGTTCCTTAAGTGCTTAACATTTTCCTTGGAAAGTCCTTCATCGAAATTCTGATAACTTCTAACCTTACTTAGCTTTCATGGGTGCTGGTGGAACCACAGTTCAAATTATGGGTAGGCTGCATATTATCAAAATGCTGTATAGTTATTTTGCATAACGAATAAATATCCCATTTGGGGGGTGTTTCCATCCACCCCCCCTTCATTTTAATTTCCCCAAACATTCACTTCAAGGAAGGAAAAATTCTTTAACGTGTGTATGTTTTAGAGATCTGGAATATTAGAAAAAAAACAATCAAAAGAGAGAGCTAATTTCGCAGTGTTGTGCAAGTCACAATCTGTAAAGCACTTTTACGCCAATTTTCAAGGCTAGAAAGTGCTGGTAACCCCACAGCATGGGGTTCCTGGGACATGGGCTACAATGCTAACTATTTCTCTTCTGGTTCTCTCTTCATTTGGGAGCTTAGATCTTGATTCTTCCTCCCAAAGTCAATGACCATGTACAGAAAAAAAAGATAGACTTCCCCAGGGAGCATATGAAAGGAAATAAAACAATTTGCTTGCAAATGGGAGGTAATTGGTATGTTAATTAAAGTCAACTTTACCTCTCTTAATGTTAACCTCCTGATTTTCTCCAGTGTTTCAGGTAGGGAAAAAGAATTTATTCTTTAGTTTTCTCAAGAATGAGATTGGATAATAGGCACAAATGAAGTCCAAGCCTAGTACAAAAAAACATGAGAGGATATGTCTCCCGGCTGCTTTCCTAATACAGCATAAGGAGGACGAGATAGTTATCTGAGCAGTCACTCCACAGCTCAGACTTCAAATTATAGTAATTATGACAATTTGTGCCAATAGCCATGAGGTGGGTTTTTTTGATGTGGTTAAAAATAACATCTGTAAAAATCCAATAAAAAAAAATTACATTTTGCTAATTTTCTGATAAGATAATGTTTAACTGTACTGTGTGTCTTCTACTGCCGTTTTCAATTAGAATATTTCCTTCTGGGCTTTTACCAGCTTGTCTCATGGATCCGATTCCATCCTGAGCTGTTCATTTGTTTTAACTTTCTTAATTAATTGTTTTGTGTAGGTTTTGCCTTTCAAACTGATATCAATCTTCCAGACTTATTAACGTGCTGATTGCTAATGTGTGATACAAAGCACAACTCAGTTAAATTGTTCTCTCTGTCATATTAAACAGAGTTCCCATATTAGCCTGCTAAACAAAATAATTGTAGATAATTTAGAGGGTAACAAATGACAAGAGTCTCATACCTGGGAGAGTGAAAAAAAGTTCTGTTTGCGGTTTCTTTGTGCTGGCTTAAGGTACAATTTGGAGCCCACATGCACAGGCAGAGTAAGACAAAATAATTAGCTACTAAGGAATTGTAGGAGAGCTGGTGGAAAAAATTGCTTTTCCCACATAGTGAAGTTTCTTACCTTGAAGAATATGGGTGACAAGAAGTAGGGTATCAGACACAGCTGATAGCCTCCCTCCTGAATTTCAGGGGATTTTCCCTTTTGTGTGAAATAGTTCAATTTTACCTTCCCACATTAAATAATGCAGATGATGGAATTTTGAGGAAGCACGGCACTTTGTCCTTTCTACTATCCTGACATACATCTGCTCCATGTGGCTTTTCTGAAAGGTCGCATTTGGAGTCCTGGTTGCACATCCTGATGTTTAACTGCAGTATAACACGAAACACTCTTCTCTGGGCATAAGGACTGTCCTTGAGGCTGGTACAAGTTCAGCGTGTGGCCATGCAAAAGAATTGTTGCTCAGAAAAGACACTGATCCCTAGACTATTTGTATTCACCTGAATTTATGACCAGCGCCCACGTAACTGGGAATTTATTGTTCATGCTATATTATCACTACTCTTCCTGGCCAAGCTGAGGCCTCAAAATGTATTTGGCACAATCTGGATACTCCATGATTGCATAACACTGCTGGAGATTTTACGGCTGATGTTGGTGAAAGCAGGCAGATGCTTGAGTCCTCCAGACAAATTCTCATTCATAAACATTACAATAAACGATAGTGTAAAGAATGAAAGAGATGCATAACCTCAGGTATGTTCTCTTAAGACTTTAAAAGACAGGTAAGGGCTAGGAGGGCTCTTTCAACAATCATTGTCTTCAAGATGCACAGAGGAGACTCTGGAGCATGCATTTCAGTATTTAAACAAAGATAAAATTGTGCATTACAGCGAAAATAAGATAGCTTACCTTATTAAGTGTAGCATACTCAGCAAAATTGATATTTACCTGGAATTTGGAGGCATGTTTTGATTTAAATTTCTTAGGTACAGGTCTCATGACAAAACTTGGGAGTTGTGAAATGGCAAACTCTGTAATCAATGAAAAATAGTGATCAGACTTTGCAATTTGTTCTTTTGTATTTGTTGATGTACTCTAATGCTTTTGATATGTGCTCCCGACGTTTCCTTCAGGCCGTGAGGAATTTTGCCTGCACTGGACCTTCTGCCTTTTTCCAGCTAGGGAAACTTAACCTGCTCTGCTATTTGTAGCCTCCCTTTCCCACCTATGCTGTTTTTCTCCAGGTATATGTGCTGTGCATATGTAGGGTATATGCTTAAGCACATTTCACTCTTTGTGAAGTGGGATATCATAAGGCCAATATTGCTTTAAAGTAATTGCCTTTTAATTCACAGTCCCTAGTAGGTGTGTTGCAAGTTACTGTGACATACTCATGACAATTTGTACTTTTTCTAAAGTTTTTGTCTGCTAGAGCTGGTGCAACCTCTGCCAGGGACTTCAGGGCAGCACTTGTATTGAGCACTGTTGTATGTGGTGGCTGTAGAGGTGTTTGCTCTCTTCACACTTGGTGAAAAGTCGCCCAGTGCACACAACCTCTAAGCTGCACCAGACCTCGGTTGCTGAAGGGAGCTCACAAGATGGTACATGATGTCAATTTGACTTCAGACTGATTCAGAGCAGCTGCACAACCTGCACTGGCTGTGACTCATGTAGCAAACTTTTCTGTGTTGGAGTATTTCCCTCCCGTTCCTTGTGGTAAGGTTTTCCTCTGTGTTTGAAGCCATGCAGAAGCTGGAGATTGGCCTCATTAAAAAGTAGATAATTTCCAGTTTTCTCCTTGCAAAAGAAGCCTCTGTGCAGTTTCTGCAGCATTGTAGCCCTCTCCTTTTGGAGTGGGGTCAGATTTGCAATGTAGGAATGAGCATCTTGGAGCCAAATTGACCTTATGCACAAAGGTGGGCCATTGTCAGCCCAGAGCTTCCTCACTTTTTATACAGAAGCCCACAGATTTCTCATCTCTGGTGCTAAGTTGCTAACAGAATAAGAATAGAAAAATGCTAAGCATTCTCCTTGATTTAAATTTTGCAGAAAACCAAAGTGGAATGAACTTTGGCTCCTGTTCAGCTGCAATCTAGACATGAATTAACAGTTGCTTCAGACTTAAATTAGACGAGTCAACCATTGAATGTCATTCAGCAGCACACCAAAATAAATCCTGATGACATTTATGACATATTTCATTGTTTCTATAATCTAAGTAATACAAAAGGTGTAAGTCACAGCACAATACTTTATTGCATTTCTTTTTGAAACACTGTCCATGAATAGACTGGAAATTGGAAGATTTTCTACTATCAAAGAAAGAGGCATATGATGTTGTTGCTGTGATTGCACTGCATTGCAGCTGCCCATACTGGACTGGAGCTCGTGATCCAGTTCCACTCCAGGCTGATGATCCTTGGTACACAAGGCCTAGTTCTTTAAAAATGTATGTCAGCATCAAATGTTTTTGGCTTCCTCATGTACTATTTTTATTCTGGAGTCATCAGAGTGCACAAAAAGTAGAAATTTTGAGATATTTAAAAACTTAAAAATTTCATTTGTGGTCTAAGAAAATATGAGTACTTGACTTGAGTATCTCTTCTATGTGTCAAATATATTTAAAATCCCAGACATGCCTTTCTGAAAATAAAAAAAAAAAAGAGACTAGAGGAATTGGGATATTCCCCAGTGTAGTCCTACAGCTGAAAGATGAAATATACAATGAATTTACTAATTAGACTGCACATTTTCTCTGCCCTCTCAACTGAAACAATACATAATGTATTTTTTCATGTAGTGCCCACAGCAGATCTAGTGAAGTACCTGTGACATGCTGCCATTGGGCAAACTCCTTTCTACCGTCCCCTCAGTTTGGGGATCTTAGGGAATTGAGCCGTTAAGTGGACAGAACATGTAGTGGTGAACAGGATTGGGCCATGAGCTCAATAACCATAATGGCAGAAGGCTTCTGCTCCTTGTGGAAAGATTTTTCACACAGCTGATAGCCCCAAGGCAACAGGAGCACTAGATATATGCACTATCACTGACCAGCAGGACCAGAAAAGGAAGGGAAAGTTCAGGGAGCTGTCCACATCAAAATACGTGAAAATCAAGCTAAAAACACAGGAAAAAGAAGTATATTTAAATATGATGGACTGCAAGAAACATATATGCAACTGATAAAATAAGATCTCAATGACTGATGGTTTTACAGAGTAATTTTAAGGATGAACTGTTCCTAAACAATTTTTCCAGTGTATTAAGCACTAAGAGCATCAGGCATGCATGTCTTGTTCCACTCCTTTTTTTTTCCTTGAACAAACAAGTTGAATGTGACCACTACAAGAAAAGAGCCCACTCCCCACTTATGTGTGCTCGTTCTTTTGTCCTCTTTCCAATATCCCCCAGTAATGATGGAGCACAGGATCGTGTTCTGCTCTAATGTCTTTCTTGTAAGATTCGGAGGGTAGTGCCGTCGTGACCTTCGGGAGCAGTTTTTTCCATTTGGAAGGAGGCGGAGGAGAGAGCATTGAATTTGAGATTGATTTTCCTCCTTTTAGCATGTGGAAATTCAAAGGAAGCTCCTTGATTCACCAACAATGGCTGCATCTCCAGCCTTAGAGAATGCAAAGGCATCAGTAGGAGCAGACTGATGAAGTTAATACCCTCAGACTGCATTGTCAATGTGACCAGAGTCCACTCTGTTGTATGCTATAGAAAAATCCTGATGTTATTACTTGCAGTGACTGGTCACCATTTAAAAACAGAGAATTTTTATCTGAAGATTAAAGAAATGGGGAGCTCCAGCAGTTTTAGACATAAGTGTGTCCACAGTTTCTTGTTAAGGCAATTATGACCTCTACATTTGTGGTGTGTGTTTCAGAGGCTTCCAAGGAATGCATCCAGCTAAAGGCCAAAATGCGAATTTATATTATATATGGAGGTTTTAAAGATGACAGTTTTCCCTGTTACCCTACCCTGCAAAGGGCTGGTCTATTCACCTGAAGTTCTGGGACATGTTGGAGGTGAACAATTATCCAGTGTAAATTTGATTTTCAGTAAAGACCAGATTGAATATATGTGTAGAAAGTCTTTTGGAGAGCTTCAGTCCTTCAATAGGAAATCCTGGGAAATTGCACTGGATGCAGGCCATTGGGTCCTTTGAATTCTTGAATGTTCCTTACATGCACCTTTGAGCTGGCCAATCCCTTCTGCCTGGGCTTCAAATTTAGCTTTGCTGATCAGGAGAAAGGGCTGTCCAGCTGAAATTTCAACAAGACTCGACACTTCCTGGTTTTCTTCAAGTTTTGGAGAAACAACTGAGTGCACCCCTCATTTTTTAGAGGTGGCATTTCTGCTTTCAAGATGGAGCTTCACGTGCACCATCAACGGAGGAAAAGGTTATGTTCCTGCTCATGCTTCCTCTTGACAAAATGGTGCTTTCACCATGACATTTTTCCGGTGAGAAATGTTTCTCCATGGTACAACTGCTACAAACTGAGCTGTTGGCTCTGAAGGAGCACATAAATATCGTGGTATATGGTTAATTGTAAAACATGCATTCCTAGCTGAAGAGGTGGTGTCCTGTATTGTGAAAGGTTTTGGTCACTGAGAACACTAAATGCTGAAGTTCGTACTTAGGAATAAACATACAGCCAGATTTCCATCCATGTTTTCTGTTGTAAGCTGTTGTACTATGAATATAAAAGATTGAAAGCTTCCAGTTGTTCCCATTGTTACTTTTGTGCTACTGGCTGGGTGGAGCTCACTGTTGGTACTGTAGGAACAAACTCAGACGTTAGTGAGGGCACAAGTAGATGGTACTTTGTGCCAGTGGACCTTTGAAAGTATTAATTTACTTCCAAAACTGACAGAGGTAAATACATGGGGACCTGTTAAAATTTGTGTTTAAAAGGCTTTAATTTAAGTGTACTTGAGAATAAGTGAAGTTGTCCCTGTTCTGATCGCTGGTTTGAGTACAGTCCTAAGAATTTGTGGATGTTTGTGTATTAGAATAGCTTGTATCCAGAGAACACCTGCAGCTGGCTGAGCATGAGTTAACGGTGGGGTAGAATTCAGGTTGCTGGTAGAAGGAATTATTTTATCAATACGATCCATCTTCATTACAGTTGCCACTGATGAAACTCAAAATACAATTTAGCACCTCATGTTGCTGTATCCATTCTACTACAAATTACTTTCTCTTACTCTCAGTAAATTACAACTATTTGAGTTTAGTCCCAGAAAGGCTCTTTTATTGTGGTTCTTATTGTTTATGAAATCTCTTTCAACTATGTTGTTTACTTGTTGGACAGAGGATCTGGACCTATGCCAAGTTATTTTAACTTAAAGAACAGAGTTGTTACTTGCATTCCTCCCTTATACCTATCTAGCTGCAGAGAGAAAGGCATGCATGTTGCTGTGTGACTGCATGAAAATAGATGAAGAATTTTTCTCAAGAATATATTAACTCATACTTATTTATAGGTCAGCTTTGATACCTGAAGTTTAAACTGAAAATGGAGCATGTTGCAATATTTCCAAGTATGTTCTTGCTGTCGTCTTCTGTTGGCTGCTTAATATTTTATGCAAGAGATGAAAATAAAACATTTGTAGAAGACTCTCCAGAGGCTTTGTGCTGTCATCATAAAAAGCAGATCTTGAGCTTCTTGATGAGTTCAAGTTATTTGTAACATAAATTGAAATAATTCCTTTGCTTAGCAATTAATTTTAGGAGAGTCTTTACCAGGACTCAGGTGATATTACTTAGACACATCAGCACAAAGCTTCTGGGTTATCTAGTTTTATTTCCATTGAATTTTAGGCCATGTAAATGTTAATTCTCTCAATCAAGAACATGGTGTGTATGTATTATACATGAATGTGCTGGGGTTCAGAATTATCCTTCATATGGATAATCTTCTTCTGAAATGATGATAATTTAATAAGTAGTTCGCATATAAAATAACTAGCCTTACTTCAAAGCATTGTGCAAGATCAGTGAAACTGGAAAGAATTCAAACAATGCAGTGAAGGGGTGTTTTTCACATTTCTAGTCTGCATTTGAGAATTTGGAGACTTGTGTGCCTAGAAATAAAGGGCAGTGTGAGTACCTTATGAGGTTTTGGATTAGTTAGGATTCACAAACTATCTTCATCTTTAATCTGTGCTGAAAAAGTTGTATTGCTCCCTGCATGTTGAAAGAGAACATGGGTTTAGAATGTTTGAGAACTTTGGGAAAGTATTAGTGTGCTTTTCAAATTCTTCCACCTGCAGAATCATGTGCCTTGCTTGATGTAGCCTAAGTGAGGAAGTCTCAGGATTCGTTTGTTTAAGCTGTCTGTAAGCAGCTTAGAATAGCTATTGTAGAGGTGAAAATATCACTGCTTTAAATCTCAGCTTCCCACAACCTGCCAGGACTAGGAGCCAAGTCTGTGGTCTCACGGAAAGAGTGAATCTCCCATTTCTGGTAGAATATTGTTCCAATTTCTCACCCTTTAGTAATATTCCTTCTAAATGAAGAAATTGTTTCTGAAATGGGGACTAAGGGTTGCCAGAAAAGCTGCTGAAGCTGGGTCTAATTCTTGTAGACTGTAATTCTTGTAGACTGATGTGATGTTTGGAAGGAACCACTCTCTCTCACTGCTGCCACCATTTCTGAAGCAGATTTTTTGCTTTTTTAGCATCACTCTGTTAGGGAAGATGTTCAGGACATTGACATGCTAATGGTAGTCTTAAGGGACATAAATCAGTGAACACAGGACCCAAAAGCAAAGATGTATCATCACGGTTCCACAAAGTGTCATATAAATCTGCAACTTAACTGAGATGTATTGTCTTATTTGCACCAGGTATTTACAGTATCAGTGTGCTAATTCAGTGCTGCTATATAGTTAGTTCCTGCTGTTAAAGTTGTTATTTATTCTTCTTCTCATGCTTATTGCACTTAATGCCATGTGTCAAGCTGTGCACATCTTAAAATCAAATGGCAAGTCCCTGCATACAAATCACCCAGGAAGGTGTCTGCATTTTGGGCAACAGAAGCATGAATTCTCTCCAAGCTCAGACTGTTATCCCCAAACACACAGGATCCTTGTTCTTCCTTTAGCACATTGAGGTTTGACTAACTTCTTCTATGCCAATGTTTTGCTCTGAAAGTTCAGAATTTTTGAAAATTAGTCTTGGCTTTTTAGGTCCAGATGTCAGGTTCTAGAACTTATGTGTCATGAATCTTTTGACTCATGGGAATATTTAGATCAAAATTATGGTGATCTTATTTTCTTTATTTATAAATCTATTTCTTTACAAGGTAAAGCCTTATTGAGTCTGATTTTTTTAAAAAACACTAGATAAGGTTAAGCAACTCATTTTGTTTTCAAATGTGAACTTTAATAAAATAAAGTGATATGATTGTTATTAAAAAAATCGAATTTGGATTATTTGGTCTTTTAGTCATTTGTAGCCAAGCTGTGATGTCTTAGTGTGGTCAGCATTAGCCAGCTTCTGCTCTGACTGAAGTCAGTGATTGCTTTCTTTGGGTGAAATACTAGGTGAAATACTAGGTGTTTTTAAAAATGTTATCCTTTAATCTTCTTTTTTTCCTCTAGCTTTTAATATACTCTTTTGTTTCTCAAAAAGGCTTGTTTCTGAGGGCAAATGTCAGGTAGCATGAGGATTACCTTGTTTTGCTTTGCTGGAATGTGCTCAGAAAGCTCAAGTTATCAGATTAGTGATTGCTGTTGCAATTAATATTGTGTAGTGCATCTCTCATCAGGCTGTAGAAAGCCTGGTGCTGTGGACAGAGATCCTTTTGCACATCTGGGAGGAAAAGAGCTTTTCACCTGCAACTGCTCCTCCCTCTGGCAGGAGTTGTGGGCTGATTCTGTTCATCATCCTTAAGGTATTTGCTCTAGACTGAGCTGGGTTGGTGGGGACAGGTCCAACAGATCCCTGCTTGTCTGAAGATTGCCCCGAGTGGGGAGTGCTCCTCGAGTGCTCTGGGTGCTGCAGCACTGCTTGGGCTGTAGGGATGGCAGCTCTACCAGGAGTGATGGCAGACACCTGGAGGCAAACAGGTCACTGAAAATCTCCACAGCTACTGCTTTTTGTGGAGCCCTCAGCTGTCTGTACCCAGAGATGTTTTCTTTCCATGAAGTCTGATGAAAAATTAACACCAGCATTTCTGAAGTTTGCTGAAAATGCTCACTGGAGAGCTGGAAATATGTTCATTTATCCCCAAAACTGAACTCGCCTTCTTAGTGCTAACTATAATCAAGGTGGCCTCTTTCACCTTTAAGAAAAACAAAGTGTTTCTCTTTGGAAGTATTTCCTCCTTCCCTTTTATCCCCAGCCTTTTCCATGTGGCACAAAAAGCAGTCATCCGGCCCCCACGGCAGCTGGTACCGCATAGCTGGTATGGTTGTGTCACGCAAAGACTGAAGAGGTATGGAACTAAATCAACAAATTCTGATTTGTTGGTTCAACTGAGTACAAACTAACTAAGGAAAAACCAAGTTGGGAATGGAGAGCAAATATATGTGAGAGGCAAGCCACAACTTGCAGTAAAGAAAATGTTTGCAGAAAACACCAGCATTACAGGTTTATCTAAGGTGTGGTCTAGCTTAAGCTGCAGTAATTACCCAAGGTACCATAGCTGTGGCTAGAAAATGAAGTGCTTTATAAACTTAACCCATTCATGTCCCCTGAGACCAACCACAGTGTTCCATCTAGGCCAAGCCAGGGCATTTCCAGTGCAATCAAAAATTCCTAAGATCTCATTCTCATTCACTTACCTGCCAAGACAGCTTTGAGGCTCTGGATTCTCACAACATTTCAGTGTTACAAAATAGCAAACGAGACAACAGGCTCTTTTATTTTACTTTTTAAAGATGTTTATGATTCTATCAACTGTAATCAAAGCAGTGAAATGAGAGGAAACCCTTAAAATACAAAAGAATTAGGGGAAAAACATTTGCTGGGTAGTTATACATGGGATTGGAAATACCTATGTAGAAATAATGCTGTGCAAGTAAAGGAGAAAAAATTAAACTGACTATATGTTGGATGGATGTGTCTATGTTGAACTATCAGTGGGCAGAAATACTGCTATCTTGAAGAGAGCTGCAGAGAGTTTGGCTGGTTTATTCTGTTCTGAGGAAACAAAATTATTCAGGAGGACTGCAAAATATTTAAGCAAATTTGAGGCAGTGCCTCAAAAGATGGCAAAGATCTGACAGGCTTTGTTTATGAGGAAAGGACTTAAACCCCTTGACTAGGTGAAGTTTTGTCAAAAAGGACTTGCATGCATTTGAGCATTTATCTGTGAGTATAATAGATTGTCTACCATGGATGAATTCCCAGGAACTGGCTAAGAGGAGGACACTAAAATTTATGTTATGAAGTCTTTCATTCACAGATGTGCAGAGAAATGGCTTTCAAAGAAGAGATCAAGAGTTCACCTAATTTAATATCCTCTATAAACACTTCCAAAGGATCTGATTTGGGACCAATAACTTCTCTTTTAGTCAAAACATTTTGTGTGATGTTTTGACCTGTAAAATCAGAGATGAGTCTTCTGCTTCCCTTGCCAACATGTTCTAACATTTAATCTTCTTGAATAGCTTCTGTGGGTGGCTACTCTGACCATGGTTAATCTTCTTCCCTGGCTAGAACTGGTATCTTTAGACTAATTCAGATTTGTCTGGTTTCACATTCAGGGAATTAATCTGGGGAGGGCAGAACAATTTTTTCTTGGCTTGCCAAACACTATAATTTTAGTGATTTTTCTGGTTTGCCAGAATGAAGCCCAGCTACCCACTAGCCCTTGCATCTTCTGTTCTTGGAGAATCTTTGTTGTGAAGGAGGCTGTTCTGGCATGTTTTCATGTGTGCTACATTTATTTTAAAAATGTTTTCCAAAGAAGCTTGGCAACAAGAGCTGAGACTGTCATTACTGTGAAGAATGGGAAAATAACAGCTGGTGTTTTTGGTGTCCTGGGATCTGTCACTCTTAGGATTCCCCGTCCAAAAGTAAAATCAAACTACGTATTTGTTCATCTTTCATCATGTATAATAAATTACAGAAGCTGAGAGAAAAGCCAAGCCATTCCTGCAAAAAAGTAATTTTAAAGTTGACAAATGCCCACTGGCTAAGGACATTCCTAGCAACATGGGAAAGGAAAGAAAGTGGTAGGGCAATCTTCATTAAGTTTAGTACCCAAAATTACTTAGGTCCTTGTTCTTAGTTTGCCTAGGCTGTTCTTATTGCCCTCACTGAGAGGTGCAAAACAGCCAGTCAGGAGCACTACATCAGCCTCAGGGCAAGCTGATGGCACGAAGCAGTATCAAAACTAAGTACTAAAGCTATAGGCAGTGGAAGCTGGTCTGGCATTCCAGCTGTGCTAACTGGTCCTGAGGAGGAAAAGAGTGTAAGGATCTGGACTAAGCTTCATGTGCTGCCTTGTGTGACACAGATTTACCCTCCCTCCCTGCCAATGGGAGGGCACTGTTTCTTTGCTGGCTTTCCTGATTGCCTCCCTCAGGCTGTGTCACTTGTTCCCCATGGCCTTTCTCTGAATGCTCTTTGTTTATCTATTTATTTACTTTAGGAATTTGCTCTGTATGTTCTCATTTCATTTTTTAGTCTCGATAAAATATCTTTCTAGGTTAGTTCTTCACAGCCCTGTGTTCTGCTGTGTAGAGAGCTATAGGGGGAGAGGTTTGCATAAGAAAAGACTGCAGAACCAGTGTTCACACTAAGCCCAGTCAGTATAAATCTCTCCCTGACATTGATGGACATACATGTGATCATACTTGTGTGTCTTATTTTTCTAATATCTTCTCTACAGAACTGTGAATTCTGCTTCCTTTGAATCCACTTTCTAGCTGATAAAATCCCTGTCGTCTCTAGTGGTGTTTCATAGAGAAAACGTTTATTGTGGTGCTTGTAAAAGTTACTTGGAAGTATTTCCTTGTGCTAATTGATTTGTTCTGACTTACTATGAAGAGTTATGTGAAAGCAATTTGAAAATCCTGTGTTTAAGATAAATACATCACAAATGAGTATTTTGAGGGAATGACCAGTTTTTACTTTGCCAACCAAAATATTGGTGTGGCTATTCTTAGCACAGTTTTCCATGTAGAAAAAAAAATCCATCTGCACTCATTTGTCTTGTCTCTCTGCCTCCATATCTGTCTTGAACTTGCTTTTCTAACAGTTTTATTTGTTGTTCAAATATTTGCTGTCCTTAGAAGAGCAGAGGAACTTCAAGCATTTTGAAAACATAGAAGGGCTCCTTAAACTCAAAGAAAATTACTGAGATATTGCTTTAAAGTGCCCTGCTTAAATAAATTAGAGAGTTCTACAACTCTTAAATGCCCAATAGAGATGCAAGAGGCACCTAAAATAATAGACTAGGTCACACTTAAATGAATCTCTCTTGAGAATGCAACAGTAATAAGATAAACTGGCTGCACTAAACCACAAAAGCACAGATGATAATAATAATAATAATGATACAGTACAGCTCCCCTAAATGAATCTCTGTTAAAGGAAGCGACCAGGTGACAAGACTAGAATAAGAAAAGGGAAAAAAATTGAAATTATTTAAGTTGTTGAAAGAATCAATTTTTCTGAGTATCAGAGCAAAATGTTGCCAGCTTTACAGATAGTTCTTCAGAAGCAGAAAGGCTTTTTAAAGCATTTCCTTTCATATAGAAGCATTTTGTACACTAGATATAAGGAGAAATATGAATTTATGTGCTGCAGGTAGGAAGTAATAAAGTGCTGGTTTAGAGTGCTGTGTTGTTTTTTTTTTTTTTTTCCTGTAACCTCTAAATCCAGGGTTTAACCCCAGAGAGTGTCAGAATATTGTTGCGATCAGATTTTTGTCAACAGGCCCTGCACAAATTGAGTTTGGTGAGTTCGTCAAGGTTATGTAACAGCAAACATTTGGAAAAATTGGGCACAATTGTCAGCCTTTGCTCTGAAAGGGCACAGGATTAAATGAGCATAAAAATTTAATTGTCCTCCCACCCTGAATAAAGCTGAGGCTTTCCATATTAGGGTCGGGCTGGCTAGTTGAGCAGCAATTTTTATCTGGCTCCCAGATAAATAGATGCATTCAGCCTTCTCAGTCCTTCAACCTTCATTAACACAAAAATTAATCACATAAATTAAACATATATATTTTGCTGAAAAAAGTCTTAACAAGCTGCATCCTCTACTGGACAAGATAAAAGAATCAGGCATGTGTACATATTTAGCCTGACAATGCCAAGATTTCCAGAATACGTTTAGGTTTCTGTCCTTAATTTTCAAGGAGCAGATTGGCAGCTGGTGTAAATTGTCTACACTAATCACAGTGGAGTTAGGTCAATATATACCATGAGGGAGTGGGTTTTCAGTTTGCTTGAGGCTCTCAAATTCCCATTCTCACCATGTTTTCTTTTTTAAACTCTATTGGTTCTTTGGTGTAATTCCATTGCTTTCAGTGAAGGTACATTGGTGTGTAGCTGGAATAACCTAGCAAAGGATTGGTCCTTCAGATCTTAGGAGGACAAGTGTATTCCTGAACACACTTGTCTTCAGGAGTGAACCATAATGCATGTAAACATGCCAAATTTGAGATACGTATTACACTTACATGCTCTCTTTCATTCTTTATAATCCCATGGACATTTACAAGTATTTTAATGGCAGCAAACTGTGTCTGATTTTCTTCCACTGGAGCAGTTGATCAGTAAAATAAATTATGTTAAATAGCAGAATAATGACTGATAACCTGGGTGCTTACCAGAGTTGCAGGGGGAGTTCTCCTCAGCCTCCCACTGTAAATGGCAGTATGTTATGTGATAATGTTGACCATAAGCCATTAAAATAAGGCAGGATTTGCTTAAAAGCAAATGCTTTGTATTTGAGGTTTATTTTTCTCGTGTTTAAAATATGAAATTACAGAGTAAAAGGAAGTGGTAAAACCTCCATCCTTCAAAGCCATGGGAATGTATCCGCTTGTTCACACATGCTTCATAGTTATTGAAAGTGTGATTCTCATTTTACCGACTAATCCAACACTTGGATGTGTTTGGAGGACAGCTTAGTCCTACCCCAATGTTTTGATTTCCAGGTAATTATAAAGAAGAATGTACCGCATCATTCCTACCTTTTATTTGTGTGTCAGGGTTGAATAAAATATTAGAAGTGCAATTACAGATAGGCCAAGTTGTGTGTGGGACACAGAGCTCCTTTAGATAAGTTGAGTGCCTCTTGTGAAAGATGTATGTGGAATTTGGTGGATCTGTCTTGTGCACCTGGGTCTGTGGGATGTGCTGATGCACAAGCTGACTTCAGTGAAAGTTAATTGCTTTGTTGTTAATTGTTTCATGGCTACCAGATCCTTCCACTTCTTCCTTGGCTTGCTCCTCTCTCCATCCCACTTGTTTGCTGTGGGATGTGCAGTCTGATGAAGTGGGGAGCAGAGGGGCTCAGGGAGCTCTGGGCCTCCACTGTTTTACAGAGCAGGAGATGCTGCACAGCTCTCTGAAATGCCTCTGGCACTGCTGGATTTCACATACTGGCTGCATTTCCTAAATCTGGCACTCAGCTGCAGAAGAGCTGGCAGCTTTCTACCTTAAACTGACTGGGAATTAGACATCTTTTCCTATGGAAAAATAGGCAAGGTTTTAAAATAGCTTAAATAATGAATCAGAATGAAACATTAGGGGGAAAAAAGCCTCTAACATGTGTACTTGTGGGTGGCCAGGAGCTTCTTAGAGAGTACAGGTTTTAGGAGAGCAAACAATAGAGCTTGTTTATGGGATCTTAGCTGGATGTCTGGAAACCCCTGTCCCATTTTGAATTTTGCAAAGCTGGAGAGGGGAGACAGGGAAGGAAGCAGAAAGATAAGGGGCACAGGAAACCTGGGGAACTTGGTTCTGGCACACTGCTGTTCCTCTTGCTTCTTTCTGTTTCTCCTCTCCCCTACAACGCTTCTGTCATTTTAATATGGAGAGTGACTAACAGAAGCATTGTATCTGCTTGCATATGTATGTATTATAGGGAAATCATTTTTTTCAATTAAGTATGTTTCCTACAGAATTTTTCATTTGTGTGAGCACAGAACTGCTGATTAGAAAATTATCACAGAAAAAAAAAATCTTAGCTCTGTTTTGACTATCCACCAGCGAATTCAATGTAGTTCACACTGACACATATAGCCACTCTGGTCACCTTTAATAAGACTAAGTCTTTTTCTCTGAGGTGTTTTGGTTTAAATGCAAGGGCTTTGAGCAGTAAAAATTTATGTGCTCAGGTACCTAGAATTATTTACCAAATATGCCTTCATTTCTACCGGAAAGCCTGGTTTTCTATGACTAGAGTTCCAAAACCATCTCCCAGGTTCTCAAAAGCCTTCCCATTTCTTGTTTCATGAATTTCATTATTGTATGGTCAGTCTGTGACATTCCAGGTCTCAACTTTAATGACACCTGTAGTGCACTGTGATTCAAATGAAAGGATCTCAAATATAGTACCATAGATCTGAGGGACCCCCAAAAAAGACTAAAGTTTGTGATTTAAAACTAGAATTAAAAAATGCTATAGGATAAAAATGTACACTCTCAGAAGTACTAGTGCTGATTTACAAGTTAAAGTACACAGAGACATTTCATTGCTCCTGTGTTGGACAGGGAGACATAGGGAAAAATTCAAACCTCTATGAGACTTTGAGGAAGTAATTTCAGAATTCATATACTGCTGTTTGATATTATTATTATCAGGCCTATTTATTGCATCAAAAATATTAGGTATTTTCACAGGGGATTATATTGCATTGCCTCAGAATACTAATCCTAACATTATTATTTCCATGTTGTTAGTATGAGTTTTGTTACTGGAATATTAAATATGAGCAGGGAATATAAACTGTGAAAATTGGTATCAGAAAATGTTTGATAAAAGATTTAATTAGCAGAATGAGACTTTTTAAAGAAAATAGTTCATGAGTTCCTACTGTTCTTGTACCTCCATTTACCCTTTCTGTTTAAGCTTTATTAGAATTTAGCTTCAAGAATTTTAAACGGTAACTACTTTGCTTAAAGCTTTTAAATTTGTTATTAAGTTTAATTTTGCATCTTGGTACATTGTACTTGCCAAAATCCAGTTGCCAAGTGAGTTGATTTAGGAGGTTTTTCTCTCCTTTGAAAATGGCAGGAAGAAGAGTGTTTTCCATAAAGCAATATATCGTGTCTCAGAAGTGAAAGTTGGGGAAGGGAAAAGCAGGTTGCCATCTCTCAGACCTAAAGAATTCCAAAGGCTGCAAGCTTAACAGATATTCTTTTAATTTCCTGCCACCCATCTTGTTTTCATGGTGACCCATGAAAATTGACACAAGACAGTAGTATGCCAGCATTTCTTAAAGGAAAATCAGCTTATTACTAGAGCTTTGAGAACTCTGGGAAAAGCCATGGGAGCAAGCTTTATTTCTGTCTTTCAGCCAGCTGAAATTTCCCCAGGTTTGAGCTTCAAGTGGAGAGAGATCTGTGCGGTGCCGCATGCACTGAGAGATGGCTGGACCCGAGGCACTCACTGCCCTGTTTTGGGATAGTTCACGACCTGGCCAGCCTCAGTACCAGTAGAAATACATTGCATTTGTATTGGCTGTGCTTTTTCCTTGCCTGCTGTCCTCCCTCCCTTAGATTTACTTAGAGTGAAACAAGTAACCTGTGATGATAGGTAGACAGTACTGTGGAGCTGGGCTGTTCTTTGGTGTCTAAAGACACAGAGGAGCACACGCAAACAGTCCAGGACTGGAGATGTTTGAAACCAAAGAGCCTCATCCCGCTCCTCTCCATGCAGCCTCTGGGTCATTGTCTTGTGCTGTGCCTGTTCCATGTCAGACTTTCTGTATTTCACTTGAGTCTTTTGTTTTGGTTTTGTTTTGTTGTTGTTGTTTTTGTTTATTGTTTTGTGTTGTGTTTTGTTTTGTTTTGTTTTGGAAAGGCAAGGCAAGGCAAGGCACTAACTTCCTGGCTAATGGGAGGAAGGGATAGATGGAAGAAATAGTAACATTCTTATAGCATTGCACTCTGCTCTGGGCCCTCACCTTGTCTGTCCAGGTTGTTTCCTGTATGTGTCATTACAAAGACTTTAGGGCAGACCCTCAAACCAGATGTGCATTTGAGACTGAATGCTGCCTAGGGTGCAGGTCATCCCAGATGGAAAACAACATGGACTCACTTTTACCAGCTTGTTACTGTGCAAATCCACCTGAAACTTTTGCTAGACTGGTATTGCTAACCAAGTACAGAAATCTCCAGCAGAAACAGTTCACAGGTCTCTGTTCTGGAGGGAGCAAGCACTCTGAACTGAGGGACTGGTTTTGTTACGTGTGGAATGCAAGAATTTTCTAGCAGCTTACAGCAGTGCAAGGTGACGAGCAATGCTCAGTGCTGAATGCCTCCACTTTTCCATCCCATCTGCAGTAATAGAGGGTGCTCAGGAGCACTCTGCACTGCAAAGGATCAAGTCTGTCATCTCTTCTGGTGTTTTCAGAGAGAAAAAAATCACCATTGAGAGCCTCTGAAAGCCTCTAGTTTTTAATGATCTATCTGTACCTTTCCATTGTGTTCTGCTAGAAAAGACATTTAATTTATTTTAAAGGATCTGGGGGGTTCAGTGAGCCCAGTTTGCACATTTTTTGTGACATATCCAGCATTCCCAGCAAGGGCAACTTCTTAGCATGGCAGGCTACAGAACAATGCAGCTTTTTCACTTTGCCCCTCTTTCTCCCAAGGAATACAAGTCTTCCAGAGAAGAGAACATCTCTCATTATATAAAAAAATACGTGTGCCGGGTTGTGTGTATCATATAGGTGGGAAATACGAACTTTTGTGGAAATGAGCCATTCTAGACCTGGGTACTGTAAGTCTGATGACAAAATTGATTGCCCTCATAGCTGAAAATGCATGAAGGAAACAAGTGTTTGAAGGTGAAAATGAGAGTGTTCAATTTAAACTGTAGAGAAATTGCAGCTTTTACCCTTGAGGGGCAGGAGATGGCTTGTTTTGAGGTGTGTGAACCATGCTTTTATGCACTGGAGCCTTACTCCCTGGCACAAGCTTGTTAGTGCTGCTGCAATAGAAGAAATAACAAAATCCTCTTTGTCTCAAGTTGGTATCTACAAATTCTCACAGGGAGAAACAAAACAAAACAACACAAAACCCCCAACAGTCCAACATGTCAAACCCTCCGCTACTTTCGCATGTGAAAATCCCCTGAGAGGAATATTGCGTATCGCTACTGTAGATAGAGTACATGTACTCAAGAACAAAGAGGGCTTAAGAAGAAGACATGGTGAATATATAATAACTCTGAATAAATACCGTAAGTCCTCTCTTGTTTCTTTGCAAGTGCTTTTCAAGAAGTGAATAATAGTAAAGCTCTCCAAGTCACTTAGGGTCTGAGCCTGCAAACATCTACTCAGATGAGTACTTCTTACTCGTGTAAGTAGTCCCATTGAAGTCTGTAAACCTGCTCATGTGAGTAACGCTAAACAAGTTCAGGGTCTAAAACACTATGGGGGAGACAAAAGCATATACAAGTACAGCCCTAAGACTCTTCAGACATGGAGCAGCAAAAGATTTATCTGAGGCTTCCAATGTAAAGCCTTGTAAATTAGTACGAAGATCTAAAAAATCAGGCCGCCGCTGTATTGGGAAGCAATGGAGCTCTCTTAATATGGGGATATAGGGGTAATGTGATGGAAAGACTTAGATGCAGCATGTAGTCTAGCAGTTGTATTCTGTACTCCTCACAACCAGAGCAGTAGCTGGAAGTCTAGCAGGCAAATAATTATAGTAATCGAGTCACGATGAAACAAAGGAGAGGCTATTATTCCAGCAACTGGCCAAGGGAACAAAAGTTTGCCTGGCTGGATTCCTGAAGGAGAGTGGGATTTGCTACATAATGTGAGATATAAACTTTGATGCATTTAAATTGTTTTACAGACTTGTTTGTTTTTACCTTTGAAATAACTATTGAGCAAAAATAAACTAATAGTTGGCTATCAATCTAGCTGATTAAATCTTGGGCAGCAATAAATGGAAATCTGCTAAAATTCTCAGGGCTTGATTGTCTTCTATATTTGCCAATATAAAAGAAATCTGTGATGAAATCCTTTTGCCCTGTGCTTAGTCTGATGAAGCAAGGAATACAGTTCTTCCCATTCTAAAGCTAGAACTGTAAAAGTAGCAAAGTTTTTTCTCATGGACTTTTTTGCGAGGCACAGCTCTGTCTCTGTGATCTGCAGCTGAGAGCAGGGTAAAGTGTGAAGAATGCACATTGCACCCACGTGGATTACAGTTTGTGTGCGTGTCTTGCAATCCCTTGCAGTTAGTGAGGCTTTATCCATCACAAACAAAGCTTGGCCAGTCCTGCCTAATTTATGCTGAATGTGTGATGCAGCCTCAATATATTTTGAGATAAGTAATTCAGAAGTCTGCCTGGCATCCACCTTGTCTGTTTTTCACATAGGGTGAGTTTGGACATGTGAATATAAGATGGACATGAGGATGGTCCAAGGGTGCGTTCTCTTCTGATTGGTAAACCTGTGTCTTAATCTCCATTTTGCAGGAAGGGAAAGTGAAGCTTAGAGAAATGAAGGCCCAATGTAATGAAAATTAATGGTGAATAAATGGAAGATGGTATTTGGGGGGGATCTGCCCCCAGCAATCTCCTCAGGGTAAAAATGAAGTTTCTCTGAAAGAAGGAAGCCCAGGACACCTCCTGATGGAGATCCGGGTCTTATTTTTTTACTTATGGTATTGCTTAGCTTTGAGTGGACTTGCTTCATGCTTGCTGGGCTGCTCTTGAAGAAAGGTCTGTTAATGTTTGAACACGGGGGAAATGTTGGGAAGTAATAGTGGCCCTTTGCCTTTACTACTGTGTTATTTTTAACTTGCATAAATTTAAAATTTTTTAAGTAAGGCTGAGGGGGTCTTATCCTTTAGTTGAAAGTGCCAAATTACTTATTGCCTTATTGCTCCCATCAATATTCTGCTGGCTGTGTTCGAGGTTGCTTTTTCCTGGTCAATCAAATTGTCCTGAATTTTCTCTTTCAAAAGGGAAGTTCTTATGAAATAACCCAGATTTTTCTGTGAATTGTGACTGGGCTTGAAATTCTGTGATTTTTTTGGATCCAGTCCTGTACATCAGGTACTGAGGAAGCAGCTAGCAGAGACACTTGCAAAAAATAAAGGGTAATAAAAATTACTGTATGCACACTATTCCTAGGAATCCAAAGAAGTTTGGCTGCCTGATCTCTAGTGCTGTAGATTGGACCATTGGGACTGATTTGGCTGTTTTAAAACCAGTAGCATTCATATGTAGCTAATGGAGTTTCTACCAGTGCAAAATCTGTCCTCTACTTTTCAGCTTTACAGAGAGATTTCATCTTTGTGCCTTTTTTTTCCTCTGGGGAAAAAAAACAACAACCCTATTTGAGGGGGGAAAATAGAGATAAGAAAGCCCATGAAGAAATACTATTTCTAAGTAATGTACTTTTTTCAATGACAGCTTAGTATTTTTGTTAAACGGCACCACTTCCAGCTTTCAAAAAGGTTTAGCCAACAGTGCTCACACTGCTTTCGACAAGGCAAACCTTGCCCACCTGTTATAACCTTTAGGTCATTCCAATCATGTTATTTCTCCCATAATGCCAGAAGTAATGGAGTAGGCAGGAAGTGAAAGTAGAAGTTATACAGCACTGCTCTCCTGCCTTTTGTTTGCTTGTCTATAACTACCTTAAACTACTTCCTTCTCATCATTATAACAATGGGATGAAATGGTTCTTTATAAATGGCCATGAAGTAAAGGCAGGCTGCAAAGGCTTCTGTAACCTATTATTATGACCTTTCTCTCATCAGTAATTGTTTAGCAATTTGTACCTGAAAAATCCAAGCTGTCTGTAATGTGCCACACAAGGTGTGGTGAAAGGGCTTTGGAGACAGCTGGAATAATTATTAAATACTGATGTGGTACCAGGCAGCGAGTCTAAGCAGTATGAAAAGGCATCAGAAGGTTGAATAACGAACTGACCTTAAAATGCATTAGGCCCTGGATTGTTTTGGTGAAATAAATGTGTGTGATTTAACACAGAGGGTGTTGATGCTGTGCTTAGATTCACTTCATTAAGAAAAAAAACAGAACAACAAAACAAAACCTGAAAGAAACCCTGTGTAATTCTGCCAATTCTGTATTCTACTAATATATAAATATATAAATAACAGAAACCAGACTCCATAAAATCTTGGTGTCTCACAGAACTGGCAGGAGGATAGAGTCCTGAAATACCCTCATACTTTACTCATGAGCTACAGGGTCTCTTGTAAGCACCATTTCAGTATCACAGCCCACCTATTTGTTTAGATTAAAGCTGTAAGCAGCCTGACCTTCTCCAAACTCCTTCAATTGATCTCCAGGGCAGAAGCTTTATTGGTATTTTTTCACTAACTTTTGAACATGGCAACTAATAGAGTTGTCCTTGTGACTAGGGATGACTCAGAGCCAGGCACTGTCGGGATGGGTGAGTGTAATGCAAGATGAATATCAGCGAGTGACTGCGGGCTACGAGGTGGGAGTGCAGTGATTGCAGACATCTTTTCCTTATGCTTTGGAATTGAAAAATAAAACTTTTGAAGTGTCCAGTGTTTGCCTTGAGCTGGATTGTTTGTGGTATTTTGCCCAACTAAGTCTGGCCACCCACTATTTTGTGTAGTTTGTCTTTTGCTGGCCCTTTTCCCAAACCCGTTAGTGTTTGCCCAGCGAGTGCCAAAGCTTTCATTCTTTCCTCCCTGAATGGCTCCAAATTTGCATCTCCTGCAAACAGCCCAGCTGTTAGAGTCACACTCACAGTAAATGCCTGACACACTATTTATACACACTTCTTCTTGGGTAGCAACTTGCTCTGTGGTTAGGTGGAGAGTATAATATTGCTTGACTTTATTTTTCACACTCCTGTTTTTTAAATTCTCCCTCTTACAATATTTTGACAGGTTTTCCTAGTTTTGTGTCTTTGGCAAAAGCAGATATTGGCTTATCTTTTAGTCTTTTCTTTTTCCATTATGATTTTGAACACAGTCTGGATGGTTCACAAGGGACATCAGCACACAGAAACAGCCTTGAAGATGGGAAGAATAAGTGGCTGCCAAGCAAGCAGTGTCGCAGGGAACTGCCTTGTGTGCCCTCTCCTGGCTGGAAGCAGCCGGCTCAGGCCGGCACGCCATGCTCCTGGTGCTGCTGGCTGCTCCAGCAGGTCAAGTAGCAAGAGATAATATAGGGATTTATGCCACAAACAAGACTAGGCTCTTCCTCTGTAACCTCAGCTATTGTCACTGCATGTTCCTCAGTAATGCTCGAGACTTCCTGCCCTCCAGGCACGTCTTTTCCAACCTGCTTCCTTCAGCTCTGTCCCTCTGAGTTTGGCAAGATGCTGCTAAGGCAGCTGATGGGGGTGTACGAGGCCTCCTCAGTGCTGGGCTGTGGTGAATGAGATCCTGCTGCCCTGTGGGTGCTGACATCCTCCCTCCTGGGAAAGGAGGTTCTGGGCTCTAGCTTGTCCCTCCTAAATTGGGGTCATTGTAGTTGGATATATTGCAGACTTGCCACCTCTAGCCTCATTCCCAGGGGCTTTGGAGAACTTCAACTGCGTTCTCATGTGCCTTTTCCAGCTTGCTCCCTCCTCTTGCTTTTCTGGGATGACAAGTCTTTAAGACCTTGTTGTTCAATGCCTACAAATGTGGTCATGTGCATCAATAAATGGACTCACTCTGTCTTATTCTTTGTTCTATGGTGACTGTCAGATCTCAAGAGTTCTGGGTACAGCTCTGGGCCTTGAGGTGAGATGCCAGACCTGCTGTTGCAGGTCCCCATGTGAGGATTTTTTACTATTCATTTTACTACCACAGTTGCTGTGATGTTTGTATATTTGTTTAGCTCTTTGGAGAAAAAGAGTTGTATTTTTGTACACTATCATATTATGTAGTTAAGTAACCTAGTCTGCCCAATGTTGCATTGTATTTGGCAAGGGAAGAGCCAGATAAATGTGCAAGCTGAGCACATATATATGAGTAGAGCAAACCTCTACTTTCTCTCTTTCCCTAGTACTTTGCTTATAAACCTTTTACACTGATTTCTTCCTGCTTTCAAATCCTAAAGGAGTGATGATGGTGAAGGATTTTCTGCTAAAGAGAAACTGAGGCCCTAATCCTGAAAATATTTTTTCCTTGGGCTTTAATTTAAAATGAATGTTCATCAATCTTGGCAAGATCAGAGGATGTTTTATCGTTTGGATGAGTCCCCCAAAACACTTTTCAGTAAGATAGCACTTCTCTTTCCTGCACAAATGCAGTAAGAGCTGTCCGTTTAGCTAGGTTGTTGTTTGACCTGTTTTAGTTTGTTTTCATTTCATAAGAAAGTGGTGGAAATGGTTCCCCCATTTAATTTTAAATTTGTGTAGGAATTTTGATGAATTCCTTGAAATTCAGCAGAAAGCTTAGGTTTTAAGTTAGGCATTATGAGCATCAAATTAAGCTGTCAGCATATGAAGTGATACAGAAGAAGATGTGTGCAAGTACGAGCACAAGAACATGAACACACACAAGCATCTCTTTCCTCTCTGTGCTGACTGGGAAGTCTGAACAGCAGAACTAGAGGCTGGGAATTACATTTTAGTAATTCTTTTCTAGTTATGTCAGATTTCTAGCATGCTATTAGAGACATATGTGTCATCCTCACCATCACCCAACATATCATTGCTGTTTCAAACTGTTACCAGAGCTGTTGACACAGAATATTGTGTCTGTCGACAGCTCCAATTAGTTGGCGTGTCTGACTACTGACAGCACAGTCTACTTTTGTTTATGAAGACGGTGTGAGCTGTATCTCACTCTCACAACCTCCAGTGGCAGACAGATGGATAGAACTATATAATCATCAACGGAAGCGGGTGATATTCTGTCTTCACAAATCATCATGTGGAGCAGAACCAACGGCCTTTTGTCTGCTTTCAGAAATGACTGCAAGATTCCTCCCATCTGTCAAGTTATGAGGATGAATATGTATAAAATACATCAGATATATATGCGGGGTTTTGTATTGTGGGTTTTTTTTGTTTGATTGGGGGGTGAGGGGGGGAAGGGGGGAAAACTGCTTCTTAATTTTCACCAGATGTTAGCTATGAGACATGGAACAGTAGAGGGAGAAGCACAATCATTTTCTCTCAAATTGAACTTTCTTGAGTTTTTTTTTTTTTAAGGAATGGACCAACCCCTCATCATTTGCAAGCGTGGAACCCCATTGATTTCCTAAGGTCATACAATTGCAACTGAGCACAGAATTTAGTCTAATGCACTCTTTACAAGTATTTAATCCTCTCTATTGTGTGATTATAAAATCTTAGCAGCTGCCCAACCAGAGATGTACTGATTTTCATTTAATAGCAGTTACAGATACAAACTATTTTCAAATACACAACTCCAAGCTGCTGAGTGCTTCCTCAAGCACAGTGTACACTGAGTTCAGGGAGTGTTTGTTCTGAGAACAGACACCCACCCTAAGTAGGTAAGTAGTAGAGATTAGGCTCATTCATTCAAGCAAAATACTTTAGTATTTCTAAAAGTTTAGTATTTCTTAAAAGACCTAAAATTTAAGTGTGACATTTGTTTTCTTAAGAATGTTAAGATTAATTGCTATGCGCAGATTTTTGCTTTTAAAGAAACAAGGCTTTCTTAGCACGTCAGAGCATCAAGATTTTCAATAGAACTTTTGTTGTAGCTAGCAAATTCTCATAAAGCAAACAAATGTGCACTTGAAAGTGAAGGGGAAATCAGAATATGAATTGTATTTGTGCATATATTTCTCTGCCTAGTTTTCTGCTCTATGGTGTATAATATTTTTCAGCTTTCCTCTGTTGTAACACATGCTTTAATATTGTAGTGCTGATCCTGACTGCTAAAAGTTAATTACTGTTTATTGCTGACTGAAGTGGAAGCAGAATTTGAGTTTTATGCAGGAATTAAAGAATAGAGATTCACTTATTTGATGTATTTCAAACAGCAAAAGAATAAATGCCATTTCCTTACCATTGTAAGAAAGGAATTATAATCTTGGAAAAATGTTCAAATTTTCCCTGCAAAATTAGCAGGATCTACTGCATAAAATGTAAGCATGTACTTAAAGAACTAGACAAGAAAACTGGTGGGAAACCTTTTTAATTTTGTATTTTACTTCAGGATCAGTTTCCTACTAAGGCAATTGGAACAAAACCAGTGATAGCCAGGTTAGTTTTGATTATTCCCCACTTCTTTTTCTTTTTCCCTGCTCTGTATCCTCTGCAAAAATAGTAGCCCAATGAGTAAAATTTAGCTGGAAGCATCAAACTGCCTCTTAGATTCTATGGATCTTCAGAGTAATCTGCTGGAGTTTGAAGGAAAACATAAAAGTTTCATTCTGATTTCACATCCCTATTTATTCCATAGACCTTTTCTCCATTACTAAAAAGTACTTAAAACTGTGGAGGAATGTTACTTCTTGGGATACAGGCCAATTCCCAGTGTGTTCAATGCAATAATTATAACAGGTAAATCAATAATATAAGAACATTGTATTTTATTCAGAACTTCAAATTTTCCCAAAGGTGTGTGGTTTTGAGTTTTGCAAACACTCAAGCAATAGGACTGTATGGGTTAAAATACCTTTGGCTTGGAATTTTTTAGCAATTGAATTTAAAATTTGCATGAACTCATAGTAGCACTCTAGTATCTTTCAGTTGTTGATGAGCAATGATATAATGAGATTAAGCTGCACACTGAAACTCAGCTGAAATTTTGAAAATTCCTGAGCAGGCCACAGAATAGACATATTGAGACATTTGCTGAACTGCTTGAGTTCCAAGGAAATTCATCATGAGCTCCTGGCTAATCTAAGAACAAAGGAACCACCTATGTTAGGCAAATAAATAATTGATTTTTGATTCTTCACTCAACTGTACTAATTACTGTGGCCCAGTTCTGAAACAGTCAGGCATCTCAGTGAAAGACACTGTGGTTTTCAAGCATTTGTTCAAATGAAAACTCAATATCTAGATCACAGAAAACATGTTGGTTAGAGTAAGAGAAACAACCTGTTGAGTCTTGAGTCACTGACCTTTCTGTTTCAAGGCCATAAGGACAGAACTATTCAGAGCAAAGATGGGCTGGAGTAGCATCCAATGTGTAGCCCCTGGCTCTGTGACCTCATGGACACTGAGAGCTGCTACAGAGCAGAAGTGATTTAATGGGAAAGTTCTTTACTCCTGCCAGGACCTGCAAGCTCTTCCCTCCTTCCCTGGCTTGCATAGCAGCAATAAGGCACATCTGACTCAGAGTGAGCCCCTTCTGGGTTTCAGATGCTGGAGAGGTTCGTGGATGACCTTACCCAGCTACAAAAAGGTGACTTTTATGTCAAATATCATATTCACAAGAATATCACTAGGAGAACAGATCAGTTTTCTGGGACATTCTTCTCCTCTCCAAACACAACTCTTTTTCTCATAATTTTTCCATCTTCTTGTCCCTAGTACCATGTTTTGCAGATTGTTGGATTGCCAGCCCCAAGGCTATTTTGTTATTTTATTTATTATGTTATGTTATTTTTAACTTATTTTTACTTCTTAAAAAAAAAAAAATAGCAGTGCTCTAAAGAACAAGTGATGCCTCCGTCTACTGATACAGAGTTACTTAAGTAGTGATTATTATTTATGCCCTTGAACTGAGCTGGAATTTGACAGGTAGCTGAGGACCCCAGCACCACTTGGGCAGCCATTGCCCAGAGGAGGCATGGCCAGGTACAGCCCCTGTTGCCAAAGAGAATAGGCAAACCAGATAAAAGAATGGGGTTTAACCCTTTTTTGCATATAAGAATTGAGACACTTGGATATTGGGTTACTTATTCATGTCTATGCCACGAAGTAAGTTTTTACCTCCTGTACTCCTGTATGTGCCTTAACCACAAATTATCCCTCAGGCAAACTTACCTGTCACTTCGGTAGTTAAATTAGATTTTCTCCTGTGGTAACTTTTACAAGTTTAAACTTGTTCTGAGAACGTTTCAGAAAGAACAAGTTGTTGCAGACCCATTCTTAAAGGAGGGGGTAGACAGGACCACCAGCTCCTGGACTATTTTACTTCAAGAAAGCATGAGTGTTTCTCTTATTTAGACCAATCTGAGTGCATTGGAGATAATTCTTCTAGAAGCAAGTTCTGTATTCCACAGATTGTTTATGTTAAGAAAATGCTTTGGTTTGAATAGAGTTTAAATTCAAAATAGAATTTTACTTCAATTCCTTTCAAATGTGGAACCAAATCCTGGCTGCTGTAGTTGGCTTGTAAACAGTGCAGTTTCAGCAAGAATGAATTATTGCTCGTGTCTAATGAAAAACACCCCTTGTAGTTAGGTAAATGAGAAGGAATATCCCCATTTTGTAGGAGGAAAGAGAGATATATTTTTACAGTGCTGCACCCAAGACTCTGCATGTTCAGAGGGCCAAGCTCCTTTTAAAGTGAGTTAAGACAGTTCTGTACTGAGACCAGCAGCCTTTGCCACTGTTTATATGACAAAAAGAGAAAAAAAACCAGCAATGTACAGCAAGTGAGTTTTTTGTCTTATTTTGCCTGGCTTGCTGTTTTGCCAGGTGCTAATCCTGCAACCTACCTTAAGTCTCATAGTCCTTTTCCTGTTTTTCATTGCAGGATAACAAGTATCTTGACTGTAATCTATTAATTGAATTGAATAAACTTGTTTCCCTAGCAGTGAGAGCATATTGTTTGCACACAGTGTCATCCCAGGCCCTCCAGCTATCGAAAGATTGCCAGATATGTTTATTAAACCCCCTGAGCTTGGAAAGAACACAGAAAACTGTCATCTAGAGCAATACGAAAGTGCCTATCTCAGCTGGGGATCTGGCTGTTATGAATAAAGGAAGAGTTTGTGGTAGAGTTTTGAGATGTAAAGAGAAAAGGCTTCCCTATGGTGCAAATGTGTTGGAACCCTCAGGCGAGAAAAAAAAAATTGAATTGTTGCTGGCAGTACAATGTAATTATTGAGTTAGGCTGCAGCAAGGCCTGCGAGCTTCTGAGGTAAAGGCCTGGTGTCTTTGTTTTTCTTTTCTCTTCTTCCTCCTCCACTCAGGACAATTAAAATTTTGTAATTCCAACTTTTTTCTTTTCTTCTTCTTACTTGTAATTGGACCACAAATATCTACCAAATTTCCAATTATTTTGTGGGATGATAGGTTTCAAAATTCTCATTTTGAATCTGCTTCCTTTGCTGCTTTGTTTTGAGGGCAATTTGAACTAGTCAATAATGAAAAGATGTAAGGTACAATAAAACTTCTAAACTATGCATTACTGCAGCTGGACCCTCAGCTATGCTGTCTGGGCTTTACTGAGCTTTTCCCTATTGACATCAGAATTTAACCTACATACAACAGAACCAGAGCTGAATCTAGATTAAATTGTCTCTGTGAAGAATGTTTATTTCTATTAACATGAAATCTCATACACCTGAGGCATATTAGATTAAAATATTTCTACATCAGCAACTGCTAAACTTTTTTCATCCTACTTAGAGGTTGATAATTTACTGCAAAGTAAAAATAGAAACACAAATCATATTATAAAAAGGGAGATAATTTCTGTTGGTCTGATGATTCCACTTGAAATTATGACTTTGGGAGCTGTTGATGCTTCAAGGTATTGTTGATGCCTCATACTTCTTTTCCCCAATCCTCTCCATTAATCATTAGAAAGTCCTTGCTGGCCATCTTGGAAAAGAGACTTCTCTTTCATAGTAATTACACTTATAACTTTTGTTATTCACATGTGCTATGGTCTTATTTCAGTGCTAAAATAGTAATAATTGTATTTAATATTATCATTATTGATTTTTTTAAAAGGAAACAAAAGTCTCATAGTTGCTGATTTTGCAAGCCTGAGATGCACAGACTATACCCTCTTAATATTTTATGGTGAGAAGACATGGAAAATGTGTTATGTAGTAAATAACAAGTGGTGAGCTAGCACTCAGACAAGGGCTGGCGCTTACCTCTGGTTCCCATAAATTGCCCAAGGCAATGAGAATCTTTCCGTTGACTTTGGTGAGCTGTGGATGGGGTTCCACATGTCTATATGCAAAATATGTTGTTTTCATTCGTTATTTATATTGTTGTCATACCCCAAGGCTCCAGTCCAGATCTCTGGATCCTGTTGTGCTGGATCATTATCGGAGCACCCAACTAACGCTGCCACTGAAGCTCTTCCAACCTAAAGAGAATGTCTGTTTCATGGAACAGTCCTTTTCCAGAAAGAGTAATTGGATTCATGTAAATGACACATGAGAGTGGCCTGCCTGTGTTTTTGGCTACCCTGATTCTACATTACAATCCCTGCTACTGTTGTCAGTAAGCCAAAACTAGATACAGTTGGATTTTCTCATTCCTGAAACTTCCTCAGGAAGGAGCTGATGTTTACAGGCATGTTCCCCCTAACTTTCTGTTGGAGTGGACTCAGATATTCCTGGCTTTTCCAAGGGGAATGCAATTCATGTGAAATTGCTGTTGCGTTTGCCTTTATCCACGAGGTTTTCATAAAAGGTTTTTATTTGTCTCTTATCCAAGGAGAAGTATTAAAATGTACCTGTGGTCTGTTCTCTTTCTTGTACCTTTTAGCAGAGGCAGGCTTATTTCTTCAGATCACTAATTGAGAATTCAGACTCTTGAGATTGAGATACAATTCAGGTTTTCACTGCTAACCTTGTAGATAGAAGGAGAGAAGCGATTCTAAGTGTTTGGTTTGAATATGGACTGAGGACCACGGGTTTGGTCATGCAGAACTCAGATCTTACACTGACTTGGGCAGAGAAAGAAGTTACAGCTGCAAGATCTCTCATGAAGACAATATCCAACTCATCCCATCCCTTACTATGAACTCCTTAGGCAGGAGGGAAACTAGCAAGCTTTTGTTTGCAGTGTTCCCCACCTTTGCTCAATTTGTGGTGTTTCCTGAACATAGGTTCTGGGGCAGCCACGTGTCTGGCTATCAGGAGGCATAAAACAGGAATAAGTCTCCACTACAGCAGGGAATTAACTCTGTGGTGGCATTGTTTGGTAGATAGGAGCTGCGAAGATGTGTTGTTACTCAGAAGTGATAAGTCCACCTATTTGCAACCTGACCTGTGCCTCTTATTCATTGTTGCCAAATTTATGTGTTTATCCAAGATCTCGTGAGATTCTTTGCTGATATTGAAGCCTAATGGAGAGGATTAAGTGGATTATTTTCTTCAGTGTTGATTCACAAGGGAGATAGTAGTTGTTTGGCTTCAGCAAAACCTCAGAAAAGTCCCTGTTAGCCCACCAGTCCTCACCACTCAGGTTTAACCTCACCTCCCTCAAAGCCCTCACAGTGCCTTTTGTAAAATAATGCTGGATTCTGCAGGTTTTCTGTAAACCACATAGACTTTCTCCTGGGCCCACAAACAGATGGGAACATGCAGGCTCTTATTATGCTTTTCAAGTGATACCCCTAGGAATGTGTTACCTTGGAGCTAAAGCTGTTTTGTTCCATTTGCAATCTGTTTGCTGGAGTTTCCCCAGTTTGGAAAATCCCACCAGTTTCCTTCTTTTCTGCTAGTAACTACCTGCTTTGTTGTAATTAACATGACACAGTCTGTAACTATTTCTCTGTACTTTCCACCAATAAAGGGGATACTCAGCTAGGAGATCCAGATGTTGTTCTCAGCTGGACTGCTGGCCTGATACTGAAGGCTAAACAGATGCCCACAACTTTGTGCATCCTTGGTTTGTTTTCCCCCATGCCCTGTGCTTACGTACATGGGGAACTGTCTCTAATGAAACATCAGCTTTGCAGTACAAGATGCATTTTCTCTAAGTGCTCCTCACTCGCCTCCTTTCATAGTTTACTTGAGATATGTGATTCACGTTTTGTCATTTAATAATGACAAAACATTGTGCTCTAAAATAAGTAGTGGTTAAAATCAAGCAGTAGATTACTAAAGGTGATTTAATGATATTTTCACAGTAGTATGAGCTCTGAAAAAACTAGGAAAGAGCTTTCACTAGGAAAGATAGTAGTCCTTGTGGCTCTTGAGTATCTGAGAAGCATTTTTTTTCCTGCCAGGGAATTGAGGAGAAATTCTGTAGCACCATCTGTAGCTCAGGGTTTTGCCTGCAAATATAGATGCATATTACAGCATAAAGCAATTTTCATCTTGAGCATTTCAAATGATCTTTATATAAATAGAAGCTTCAACAAGGGTTTGAACAACATTCTTGGGCACATGGTGTGACTCTTGAAGCTGTCCTGTGCATGGCCAGGAGTTGGACTCGATGATCCTGATGGGTCATTTCCAACTCAGCATATTCCATGATTCTGTGACATGTATATATATAAATTTTGCTCACCTGAAGTTGGTGGCACAACTCCAAGGGATTTCAGTGGGTCAGAGCTTTTCCTGGTGTTCCTCCTTCACAGGGCATTTTGAGATTTCAGTTTGGGTTTTGACGATGAATTGCCCAGTTTAAAACTCCAGATGAAGGAACCTTGTAGGAAAAACATTTTTCAATTAAAGCTTTTTTCTTTGATATTTTAAAGTAAACAAAACAGATTAAATGCTTTATTCTGAAAATAAAAAATTAAGGAAGTTTTCACACTGTTCAAAAAAAAGGAAAAAATCTGTAACAATAATGAAATTGCTGTGAAATTGATCCAATTTTTTAGGTGTTCTTGTAGAATGAAGGTATAGACTGTCAAAATATTTGTTACCAGCTCTAGATTTCATTCCAGAAATTACATTAGTTTTGCTTCACAGGGTTTTTCAGCTTTACTTTAAGATCTTGGAAAATGAAAGATACCACAATAAGTCTTTGCTAATGCAAAGATCCCTGCATAATACCTGAAAAATATTCAAATATTTTAGGTCACAGACAGCCAAATGATTGCTTGCTGTTCTTTAAAATACTTAGCTTTCCTTCCAGAAAATCTGACACAATTTTAGGGGTTTTGCTCTTTCTGTTATGACTTGCTTATCTTGCTGGGGGAGGAAGGATAAACCAAATGAGTTGGATGACTTTATAGTAATGTACTTTTTTACAGGTCTTTTACCCAGAATGACAGACTGTGTTCCCTATTACCCCTTTACACAGTTTTCAGTTGTTATGATATTGTATATATGCATTAACAAATAAAGGAATACATCCACAACAATTACGTTCCTCTTCTGCTTGATTTAGTTGTCAGCACGCATTCACGACTCTGTAAAGGATCTCCTTCACAGCCTTGTCAGACATACCTTTTTCTCCCCATAATGTCAGCTTAGTACAGCAGGCAGGCCAGGTGAGCTTGGCTCACTTTCAGGTTTTGTCTGTCTCTTTATCTGAAATTTTTAAAGGGGGATGTCAGAAGAGGTAATTGCCATAAATTACACACTGTCTGTTGTAAATTGTGATGAGAACATAATTGAAAATTGAGCTGAGAGGCACTTCCTGGATTCGAGCCGTGCGAGAGCCAGAGGACAGCCTTAGCAATTTGCGGTGGGCCTGCAAAGTCATTTTTTCCACCCCTCTCTCCAAAAGTGTAATTGATTCCGGTGCTGTGCGATTACACTCCTGTGTCAAGGGTTGGCCTGAGGGTCCTGGAGAGGGTTATGGAGATGATTCTGTGGGGCTCACACAAATAATTGACTTGTTTCATTTGAGTACTGAGTGAGGGGAATACCAGTTTTTCCAACAGGAGAAGTGGAGCTTGACTGCTTGTGCAGAGATGTCACCGCTCAGAAAGGGACATTGTTCAAGGCTCCCAGGCATTGTGTATGTCTCTGTGGTATATTTGTGCCTCTCTCAGGCATTGCTCAGGTGGAGATAAGTAGTAGGGTTGGGGAAGGGGGAGTAGTTAATTTTACTCTCTTTTCCACCCACTTGTCCCTCCTCTTTTCATCTCAGCTAAATAAAAGCGTGAAACACTAATGAACAAATCAACTTAAGTAGGTATTATTGTTCACAGCAGAGACCCACAGCTAGAAGAGTTGTGATTGAATTGATAGATACAGAAATCCCTACCAGGAGAGGAGTTAGTTGAAATTTTCTTTGGCCACTAAACTGTGCTGATGCTGGCCCAGTTCAGCATCTTTTCCTTGCCGTCCTGGGTCATCCCAGCTGGCAAGAGAAGAGCTCATGGATCTGAATTCCTCTGTGTCAAGAGGAATTCAGTGTGCCAACCTTGGCAGGGAACTGACCCACCCAGAATTCACTAGAAAACACAACTACTTTGTTCATGACTAATCCCAGCCCAGTTCCAAGCTATGAATTTGGAAGTTTGGCCCCATTTCATGGAAGCACTTCAGTCTTGCACAAATTTAAACTTTTAAGTACATTTGCATTTTAGATCTGTTTATGTATACACTATCAGCCCAGAACAATTAAATCTGTGAAAAACAAATCACCCTCCTGTGAGGGAATGTTAATTGTTGTATTGCATAAAAGAACTGTGATAAAATGGATTTACTAGAGTCTCTCAGCAGATGAAATTATGAAAAGCTGAGGGTACTTCTTTCATACTTGTGGCCCATGTGAAAATAAATGCGTGTATGTGTGTGCACTTAAACAGGAATATTTGCCTTGTAGCCAGTGGTTTTCAGCCTCTACCTGTGAGGAGATTTAAATAAAAATTTTCATTGCTATGGGGAAAAAACCCTCAAGCCTCTGAATCCAACTCATATTTTGAGTACTTCTGACCCCATTCAAACATCGATAGTGCTATACCAGCTTTTTGTAGGTTTAATTTGTTGATGGTATTTCCCAAGAGGAATGACCTTTTTAGTAAAAGCCTCAGGAAATCCTGGATAGGGAATAAGCAGTAGCAAAGAGAACAACCTTCTGTGCCTGGCATCCTTGGCCCCACACCCCTGGGATAATTTTTACCTAACTTAGGCTCTTAGAGAATTTCCCTGGAAGCTGCCTTGAGAGAAGAGTGAGGCAGAGACAAGGCTCAGCATGAGGACATACAGTTTTGGACCTGTACATTCCTAGTCCTTTCTCTCATTTCCTGCAGAACTAGAATTTCAGAGACACAATACCTCATGATCGGTCAGGAAATTTGTGTATTAGACCTTTCTATAAATTGTAATACGTTGTTTTGCATATTTAGAAAGAGTGTATTTAAAATATTCCATTCCATGGCAAAATTTAGTTTATGGTGGAAAAGGGACGGCTTTACCAGGCTTCTTCCTCAAACAAATCAGGCAGCAGGACTCTGCTGGGCTAAGCTGGGTGGGGACTCTGAGATAGCAAAGATGAAGGGATTTTAGGTAGCTGTAGTTCCAGGTGATTCTCCAAGCTCTTTGTTGGCTACTGCACAGAGGCAAGAAGTGCTGCTGGTGGGTTACATTACAGACCTGATAAAATGATTGCCTTGGCTGTTTGTAGGAGAGCTGGGGAACTGACTGGAAAAGAAATAAAAAACACAAAAAACCCCCAAAACAGAAGCAATTTTAATGAGACTTTTTTTAAAGTTAGATTTTTTTTTTCTATTTTTGACCTTTACATCTAACTCTAAAATGAACAAAAAGTACCTGGTGCACACTTTGATGGCTTTATGTGGGCTGTTGCAAAGGGGGCATGGCCTTGGCCAGCAATGGTATGAGCAGCATTCCGTGCTTGTTAGACCTGATGATATCAGGATTTGTTCATCCTGCATATTCCATGGGGGTTTTTGCAGTTGTCAGGTTTTGTCACGAAGTAAAATATAGCCCTCCAAGAAAAACACCAAGGCACGCGTTTGAGTCCTTGGAAAATTGTTGAGATGCCAGTAAGGTGAGTCTTTGCGTCTCCAAGGACACAACTTTCTTTTTGTTGTGGTTTTCAGACATGTCTCTTAAGTACTACTGAACTATTCAAGTTTTGTACAAATAGCTGTCACAGGCCTGGGACACCTTCAGTTCTCAACTGCAGACTGGAAACAGCAGGTGAATAATTGTGATACTGAGGTACAAACAGGAAAACAGCACTGTCTAATCCTCAGATGGTTACATTCTGGGGAAGGGTTGCGCTGATGGATAACTGATGACCTAATTTTGGGTCAAAGACTTAATGAAGGAGATTTTATGGTTTAAATGGTGGTCAGCATGGTATCTTTTCTGTGAAGTTTCTCTGGATTTAAGCACTGGTGACATAAGTGACTTGTTCTATATTTTATGTCACTGCAGGTCTGACTACTTGTTTCATTTAATTAGATTGGACTCATATAGTTTAACAGACAAAGGAGGAGTTAAACTGCTGTACTGGAAAATGTGGAAATTACAGTCTTTTGTTTCAGTAAACCAATTGGTTTTCTGAACAGACAATCTCAGCCATCATGTCTTGAAAGCAATACAAAGCAGATTAGATTGTGAAGAAACCTACTTGTCAAATAACCTGCAAAGAAAAAAAAAATCTTCCAAGGGCAACTAGAAAATACTCAAGAGTTTTCTTTTACTCTAAATGAGAGTCAACAAAAATGCACAAAGAAAAAAATATTTAAACATGTTTTATTTGAATGCATGTTCATGGATTGCAGTCACATTTGGATAAAAAAGTCTTCTAAGAAGCTGAGGTTGATGGCAGGGGATACAGGAGTTTCCTCTTTATCCACAAAGAAAACTACCAAGGCTGGAATGCTGAGTAAATTAATCATTTCAATACAGAGGTTTCAACAAATAGATACAAACAGAATAGATATAAAGATAAAAAAAAAAGTGGAAGTAAAAGAGGGCATGCAGCTTCCCCCTAATCAATTTGTTATGAATAAAGTGATAAAACTCTTCTGCAAAGACAGGAAAAACTGCTACCAAAAATTCCCTGGTCCCAGGATACCATCTATTTAGCTTATTAGGAAGAAGGCTGAGATGCAATTAGATGTGTACTCACCTTCTTGGAGAGAGAACTGCATTTTAGAACTTGGCTGAAAGAATTTTTCTGCCAAACCCCACTTAGAGTGGGGTAAATTTCTGAGACTTTATAATGTGCAGGTCATACAAAAAGTGTGTCAGACAGGTAATAGCAGCAGACCTTTGTTTGTAGTTCAGGCAATTGTTAATGTTCTGGGAGCGTTTCAGATTTGGACTATTTAGCAAGGAACATTACAAGAGTCAACAGAAGAAAGTTGTAGTGGGACAGATACACGTCAGGAACAAGATTTGTGTTTTTTAATAGCATGGATGGTTAACTGTTGCCATAAACTCCCAAGAGAAAGCTTGGATTTTCCATCTGGGGAAGATGTGCAATCCAGAGATTTGTTGGCTCAGTAGGGGAGTAACTGGATACAACTCCATAGCCTGTGCTGTACAGACTTGATCCCACAACATGGTATCTTTTGGCCTTCAAGAGATTTGATTCTTCTCAAAACTGGACTTAAAAACTCAGGTAGCATGATACACGCTCTATATTGCTATTGATTATCCCAGCTGTAACAATAAAATCTGGGTATTAAACCAGCTGTAAGAAGAGCTGGTCTGTCTGGCCCTTCTCTCAACAGGTTAGTTTAACTGATGGTTTAGGTACCATTTTGTCTTTCAAACCACATAAATAACTGGGAGTGATAGTTTCAACTCTAACAAAGTATAACCAGAGCATATAAGACATATGGTTTTGGTTTATTTTTGACACAGGATTTTAGAGCAACTTTTAAATCCTTTAGCTCCAAAGCAGGAGGCTTCACCTGCCTTTTTGAACAACACTATTAATAGCCCTGAGCGAGGTGGTCCTGACTTTTGACAGAGGACAGTGGCTACACGTCACATGGATCAATCTGTATTGCCATTCTCTGTGATCAATACTTCATGGTGCCTTTTCCCATAATGCTCTAAAAGACTTTTTAGTATTTGGCTAAGCTTGCGGCATATAGTGTTCACCTCATTGTCTCTTCTAACTCAGGGCATGGCAATTGTTCTCATTTATTCAGCAACTTTTCCTCTTTAATGATGGTAAGAGTAGTAATGGGTTACAGGTGAAAATAAGCACACAATTAGCACATTCAGACTCAGGGTTTGTCGGTGCTGACTACTCCTTAATCAGTTGCAATTAACACTAGATGAGTGTTTACTCTCAATTCTCTCAGTACACATGTAATTGACCACAATAACAAATTTATGTCTATATGGGTGCTGAGGGTTTTTTTGCTATTCAAAGGAGCACTGAGATTTATAGAACATTTTGTGTGTTGTGCAGATATCTCAAGTAATAAAGCATGAAATAAAATGTAATATCTTCAGTACAGGCAGAAAGCAGGTATGTAAAAATAAATGCGTTTGGTGTGTGAATAGCTTGACAGTTAAATACCTATGGCCTGTGGCAGAAATTAGCCTGAAAACTACAAGTTACATAGAATAGAATGGTTGCTAATTGTGGATATTTGGACTGAATTCCTGCTTTGTCACCAAATGTTGTATGAACTTTGGTCATGTGAATTTGTCTTTATGTCTGTTTCTTTTCTGTTGAAAAAAAAGAAAAAGAAGTGGGGGAATAGTGCACTATCCTGTTTCACATGCAAATAAATGTATGCTAAATACAGAAGCAAGTTGAGACCCTGTGGACACAGTAGTACTGGAGGTGGGTAGTACAAGATGAAAAGGTGGATTAAAGATACAGACACGGCGTTCAGACTCCACTATACCCCAGTTTAATCATTCTGGTTTATTTGCAGTTTTCCTATTTCAGTTAATTGCTTAAAAAAGCTTGTAGGTATGATTGTAAAGCAAGAATTTGTAAAGAAGATTAAAAATAGGGTAAAAGTTCTTGGTTTCCTTCTTAACAATGAGCAAGTTTTCAGTACATTTTCCTTCTTTCCTGTCTCTATGCTGAGGGGCAGTTGTAGCTCACTTGTTCTAAGTGGATTCTCAAGTGCCTGGTTGGCACTTTTGGGACTGTGAAATCCAGGTGCTATAAGTTGTATCTACAACAGCAATATGAGTGTGTTTGGTGCTGGGGACCTGATATCCATACTGTGTGTTTTGGGATAGACTTTGTTCAAAACTCCCTCTAGCCTGGCCATATTTATCTGAGTGTCCATGAACAGTGTGATAAATCTGCATAAAGAATTAAAAACTGAATTGGGAATAATCATGGACCACCTCTTCCAGTTCAGTCTCATGTGAAAGAAAGTTTGTGTGCACTGAGGTCAGTGTGTTGGGAACTGAAGCACAGCAAATGTGGACATCAGGAGTTTTGCTTCCTAAACACACTCTTGACTTGAAATGGTAATGTAGATACTGCCACATAACTAGTTAGGCTGGAAAGAAGTGATTATACACTGACAGTTAAGGTACTTCTCTCAAGGTTTTGTTTTGGTTTTTTTTTTAATATAAACACTGAAAACAGTATATTTGAATATAGTGAAGAACCAAGAAGGACAAAGAAATATCAGAACATTTTGTGCTGGTAGTTCGAGCAGTTCTGCCCCTGCTTTCCTGTTTGAGAGGCTGAAGGGGCTGATTCAGTGGAATGAAGTAAGGATTTACAATTCCTAGCCTTTAAAATTATCTTCCCTGCAGCTTTGGTACCTTTTGTTCAGGTCAGTGTTGATGGGTTTAAATGAAACATGAATAAAAGTTCAGCAGCAGAGCTCTACCCTCAAGTCTCTTAGCTTCTAGTCTTGTGAACTATCTACAACACCACAGTGAACGAATTTATTTGTTTTTTTCTCTTTATGATCTATATTTGTTTTCTTAGTCCTTGGCTTTTTATTCTATACCTCTAAATAAATGCATAAAAGTGGTGTGCAGCAATGCTTTTAATATTTGGCACGATCATTAGCAAGTAATGGATATCTGAATCTTGTCACTGTGTGTGTAAATGCCTGCATTACCATCTGCATGCACTACAACAGCATTAAAAACTGTTTCAGCAAAGCAAATACAGCAATTCAGAGGGGAAGGAGCAAACAAACACTACCCCTAAGAATTGCCAAGTATAATGCTGTTTAAGTGCTGCGTGGGAGGCCCAGGGGTCAGAAGCCAACTCCTTTTTGGGCATAGCATTCACAGAAGTGATCACCAACTTCCATGGTTCAGGTGGAAATTGCAAATGTTGTCTTCTGAAGAAGCAGCTTCAAGATTATCTTGATCTTCCAGTGCAAAAATTCTGCTGGATAATATATAAAGGGACCTTTTCTCAATTCTGCAAAGATGGCCTGTGTCCAGAAAACACCGAGCCTGGAAGTTCACAGAAAATCAGACCTTGTGTCCTCCAGAAATAGCTGGTTTAAAAGGATTGGAGAGAAAGGGAATGATCACAGTGTACCTGGAGTAGGGAAGGGGTCGTTATAAATGGTGATAATTACATGGCAGATTTTAAAATTTATTTGTCTTCTCTGTGCACACTGAAGACTTAGAACTTAAATAATCCAGCTTTCATTCCTCAGAAACTGCCACTATCCTAGTTGGGTTATTGGATATTTTGACTCATCACTACTATCCAGCCATGTTTCTTGTTGGGTGGTAGCAAATCACCAAAATATCCAGCATTGCTTTTGGGTGGGGATTGATAGACACAGTCCTCCAGAGCAGCTGTAGTACAGGGCTGTTGTTCTGGCTCTGCATAAAGTACCAGATTTTCCCATCTACTTGTTTTATTATCTAAAATTTATTTGTAAACAAGCGGACAAGCAGATTCGTGACATTCGCTAATTATCCCTCTCTTTAAATTCAATAGTGTAATGAAAACAGCAGAAACTGTTTTACCTTGCATATCAAAACATAAATCAAATATAGATCTACTTTTCAAATTAGTTAAATGTTCAATTTTAATAGGCCCTTTGATACCTCTTCGTGAAAGGCATTTAGACCGACCATGCAGCCTGGAGTGTATTTTATGGCTCTCTATAATTTGTGGAAGTGTATGTTGGTGGAAAATAATAGCAAAAGGCTGCCAGAAGACCTTTTGTCTGTACTTATTGTCTTGTTTCTTATAAGAAGGGTTCCCCCTTCCCCAAACGCATGCTTTGTCTTTATAATAGGAATGCATTCTTTGTTTGTTTTAAGAAATTAAATAGAAAAAAATTGTTTCTGCTTTCATGTTTTCTTGACTTGAAAAGCACTTCAGAACCTTCTACAAACTGTCAGAAAAACACTGCAGTTAAAATGAGGAAAAGAGGGTGTTTGGGCTTCATGGAATTTGCAAGATTGACTTTTGAGTTTACCAATCCCTTCAGTGTGTGCACTCAGCTTTGTCCTTGTAATCACAGAATATGCTGAGTTGGAAGGGACCCATCAGGATCATCAAGTCTGACTCCTGGCCCTGTGCAGGAGCTCTTGGACTGTAGGAAATCAGGATGTTCCTTTCAGCATGTGGCTTAGGGACAGTTATGGTCTGCTGAATGTGTCTACCCCACAACCAGAAATCACCTCAGTTCCCCCTCCTGGCTGTGGCTCATAGCTGCCTACAGGACTGCCAAGTCCCAGTGCTAAAGTATCCTTCAGTGGGGTTCTGTATCTCTCTGATGGCTTTAAATAGTATATACTATTAGTTTATGGCCTTTTTCTCTCTACTCACATGATAGGCTGTGGGCTCAACTGGGTTTTCAAGCTTTTCCTGGAAAACTTGACCCCATTTTAAAATGGAGGGGGAAATTGTTGTTTTTCACTAGTCATGGCTGTAAAAGAACCTCAGCCATTCAGAAACTGTGGTAAAATTGAATGGCTTACTGATACTCAGAAGCTTAGGCAGGGTTTCTTGTAAACAAATTTTTGTTTGGGGTTGAGATATTATGGGAATATGTAACAACAAATGACATAAAAAGTCTCATGGTGTAACTGCATGGGTTTCTTCTTTCCCATGCTCAGTCTTTCTTGTTCACCCAATAACTGTGGTGTTCCCAGGCAATTAAATATTGTAGGATACACTCAGTGAACAGCTAAGTCAGGTCATGGGTGTGCCAGAATAACCACACCATGTAAAACCAAAGATCCCTCTAAGTCAGTACAAATTATCTGTCAATTCACAATGCTGAGAGACCAGATATGAGAAGTTAGATCATACAGGGGATCCTGTCCTGGTACGGTGTCTCACTGTGTGTCAATCAGCAATTGAGGGATTTCCTCAGACGTTCAAGACATCCTAGAATTATGAAATGCAAATTATGTTCCTGTAGCACACAGAAATCCCGGGCTGTGAATCAGAGAGCTATTGTGTTCAGTACTCTGTAATTGTGAAACAGAGAGCCTTTCCTTGTTGCAATTTTGAATCTGTTGGGCTCACCATAAAATATCATTTGTATAGCCCGATAGAAGCAGATACAGAGCTAGATTGTGATTTTGCAAACCATGATTTGTACATTTAACTGTCTTTAAGGGATTAGCCCTGCAGCTTTCACAGCAGCTGCAGGCAGAAGGATGTCCCCGGGTTCACGTGCAGAACGGATGGGGCTCATCCGGAGCTCTGAGCCTGCAGGAGGGCCATGAGGACCTGGGCACTGTGACATCTCAGCTTCACTCAGCCTAAATCTATACCCCTTACTTGATGTGAACACACATTTGCAGCAGGGGAAACAAATTAACGTGAAAACTTTTGGGAATAGTTCAAAAAGCAGAGAAAAATAAGGCATTCTCCAGTATTTTTCTGTACAAGGGCTGGGGCTGAAATTTCAATATGCACTTAAATTATTTATGAAAATGAAAAAAAGCCATTTTAGAAATGTGTCTATTCAACTATTATAAAAATAATAGGTGAGACAACAAATACATTTTTTCCCATATTTCTATCAGGATGCCATTAAAAATCGGTAATTGAAGATGGTTGTATTTCCGTAGTAGAAATATTTTCTATGGATGGTTCTTTGCAATTGAACTGTGTTGATTGAACCAGAGCTTTCTTTTTTTCTTCCCCCCCCCCCACCTTTTTAACCCCCCCTTCAGGAGAAAGACAACTTTTCTCTTATGAGACCTCTCTTGCCACTTGCTTCCTGATTTATTCTTTCTTGGATGCTACTTTCACTGCAGGAAAAAGGTAGGAAACATTTCTTTAAGCAGCAGGTTGCCATTGTAAAATGTCGCAAAAATAAACTAGAAATTTGATGTGATTTTTAAATTAATAATCCCAAAGGTAAGCAGTTAAAAACATTGACCTTTTTACTTCCTCCATTTTTAAATTTTTATTTTTCTTTAATTTTAGCCTTTAAATGGCAGGAAGCTACCCTTTAAAAATCTTACCCTTTAAAAGAAAATATTTTTGTTGCAAGGACACTACACTATATAAGGTATTTATTTTTATATTGAATAAAAGAAATATAGTCAAATAAGATAATTCTTGGTATTACCTTGCAATCATTTACGTAGAAGTTATGTTGTTCCTACAATACTTACTGGCTGCAGCAGCAATGCTGAGAATTATTAAAATGCATCAGTATCTGTTAAAAATCACCTGTGTGACTTTCAGTGAACGAGGCCTTTTGTACAGGATGAGGACAGGAGCTTTTGCACTGTGATGTGATTATTGAAACTGCCATGACCATAACGCTGTGGAGATGACAGTGACCTTTTAGCCTTGACAACATCAGTAGCAGTCCTTCTATTTTAGCTTTAAATCTTCTGTTGTTGTTTGGCTTACAGAATAAAATGTGCAGAATCAGTCTACAAAAAATTCTGCGGGGTTTTTATCAAAATGCATTTTGAGTGTTGATGATCATTGTATGTTTGCACACTAAGAATGGAGGATATTGTAGCAGAAACATGTAGGCCTGTGCTTTGCAATGAGTTTCTTCTTTCAAATCTAAAACCACCTCTCTTTCAGGGGGGTGTTTGAATTTCTACAAAATGTTCATAACACTCTGTGATTCATTTAATTGTCTCCCATTTCCTTTATCTTAACTTTTGTTGTCATAAAGGCAGAGGCTTTGCAAATAAAACTAAAATCAGTACAGGGAATCAAAACCAGCTTGTCCCTGGAAAATACTTCTTTTGCTTTAAAGAAAAATTTACTTTTGATCATTTAAATAATAACTACTTTTGTGAAACCTTGCAAAGACTTTCGTGAATGCTTAATTTCATTCACACATTCAGCCCAGGGGAGTCCGTACAACAACTGCTGTGAAGAGACTGGGACAGGCCAACAGGAGAGGTTATTTGATTTAAGGTTAAGGTGGGGATGCTGGGGTTTGATGTCAGAGATGGTTTTGTCTGTCATGTTGTCAGTTGTGTCTATGCAGCACTTGTGTGGTTTAGCAGTGATGAAAGTCTGTGGAATGAATAGGAAACAGCTGAGATTTAATTTATATATTGGAACTTCTGAACATTTATCCCTTGCTCACTTTTATAGTCTGAGTTCAGAGCTGAACAGAATGACATAATAGGGGAAATTCAGATTTTTTTTTTAAGGGGAAAAAAAAGAAAAGAAAAACAGCAATAAAGCAGGAGGAGAGAAAATACCTCTACAAATGCAACAGACATAAAAGTAAGTAAAGGAAAGTTAAAAATTACCATAGGGCAGGCAGGACACCTGCTAAAGAACCTTCTGCTGCCTCTCACAGCTGGAAAGAAAAATGAAAGAGATGCAAACAACTGTTCTGGAAGCATGAAATCTGCCTTTTGTCTTTTCACCCCTCCCTTTCTGAACAGTTACAGTATGCAAAATTTAGGGGAATCTCAAAGTCTGCAGAGGAAAAAAATTCAGCAGGCTCTGCATATAAAAAGCTGAGCCATGGAAGTGTGCCTCTTTGAAAACAGGAGCATGTTTGGGAGCTTCCCGGTGCATTGAAGAAAGTGGTAATTAATGCATAGTGAATGACTTCGAATGGAGGTTGAATAGGGGCATAACAATGGGAAGTTTTTTTTAGGTTAAAGTGTTGGAAAAAGGAAAGCTGTTAAAAGATAGCTACTGTGAAGCTACAACTTCAATCCTTGTCTTCTCTGACTTTCCTTTATAGACTGTGGTGGGTTTTGTTTTGTATGGGTCTCCAAATACAATGAAGTTAATTTGCACCAATTTCATTTTGTGTATGCTTTGGGAATTTTTTTTTTAAGTTTCTTTTTCCCCCTCTTTTTGGCAGGGCTTGGTTCTTTGATGGTGCTTTTGAGCAAATGGTTTGCCCAAAGTTCAGATGATGTTAGCTCCATCCTCTTTTTCATTTACAACATCAAGGGGATTACAGAGAATAACTTTGTTGCCCAACATCAAGGCTATATCTTCAGGCTACTAGAAAGGTAGTTCTCAGAAAGTGTGTCTTCTAATATTTTAGAACCTCCACAGGCTTCAGATAAAACAAGTATTAAATACAAAAAGCTCACAAGGATCCCAAGGAAGGTTAAACTCACACAACCTCCTTCATGTTGAACACCTGAAATGTATTTTTTAGACTGTTGGAGTGTTATCATAGTGAAGACAGCAGTGAAGTCTTATATAACTGAAGGCAAAAAGAATAAAAACCAGCACCTTGTTTAAAGACAGGCAATTTTTAATGGAACCTAGGCTAAATATAATCTACTTTTGCCATCGAAAAGGGAATTTGGAGAGTGAGCAAGTCATTTCGGAGGGGTCTTGGGGGTTGATTTTTTTATGGGATCATAAGATAGTAGATTTGCAATTCTGCTGTGCTTGATCCAAGGCCAGAATTTATAAAGCTTGAGGAAAGGAGGAATGAAATGTTTTTGAGAAATAAAATAGGGAGGCTAGTGAGCTCAGAATAGTTTCAAATATTTTCTCCTGTTGGTAATTCTTAACAGGACTTCTGGCCTGGAGTATTTTAAACTCAGTATCTCAATTCCTATCACGTATTTATTTTTTCGTAAGGACAATATGAAATTAAAAATACCTTACAAAACTCCCCAAATGAGTTTTGTTTTCCAATTCTCTAGAGGCAGGCTGAGAAAATTTAGTATTTGCTGCATAGAGTCTAGTAAAGCCCTTTGTCTCCAGGACACCCCATCAGTTCATTTTTGAAAGGAAGGTGGGTCCTGCTGGTTAGAATACAAGAGTATGCAAATTTGATTGAAAAGTTATCTCCTTTTGCTACTTTCATAGAGATGTTGTCTGTCCTGGTCAGGTGCATATCTTTTCCCACTACTCAACTCCAGCATGTGTCTTATTACCCTCCACTCATTAATGATTGTAAATTGCCTGTGAATTCTCAGGTTCTGGAACAGTGCTCTAAAATTACTATTGTCAAATATTACAGTGATAATAATGATGTTGTTTTAGCTGCATTTTATTCTCTTTTCCTTGTACACACATGTAAATCAGAGTTTCTGACACTGAAGAGATACTTTATCACTCTTCTACTTTTGCTAAATTGAAAAGGCTAATGTGTTAATTATCTGCAGGCAACTGGATGCATCTTCTGAACTGAGTGGAACTCAATGGCTGCATTTCAACATATCTTTTACTGAGTTAAAACACATATGTATGATTTTATTGGGCAGAGAAAAAAAGAAACCCTCAACTTAAATGTGTCCTTTTTTTATTTTTTGCAGCAGATTTTTCAGATTCACCAGGGATAAGGTTGCCAAGCCTAACTAGAGTCTTTTACTTGACCTGTGAGATTCTGTTTAATTTAGGCCAAGTTACTGACTTTTGTAAATCCCTACTTACCTTTTCTGTCTCTCACTCTCCTGGGAAGCCCTTAGCAGCTTGACAGAGCAACACATAAATGGAAGTGGTCCAAAAAGTCATGACCATCAGCCCTAGAGCAGGGCAAGGTGTACAGGAGTCTGTGCAAGCTGCAGGGGGAAGGCTGGAACTTGACTCACCTTTCCCATCACATCTGAGACTTGGCACATTGTCCATGAGAGAGAACAGTAGCACCATGTGGGATGAAACGTGGGTTGGACTCCTCATCTCTCCTGCTCCTTTTTGGTAGATAGTCCAGTAAATTGGGAGTAAAACAAGGCAGATTTACTGGCAGAGCAGCAGAGGCTGATGCTCTGTATTGATGTGGTGAAGGGATGATTGTGCATGGATTGTCCCACACAGTGTCACAACAGCCTTTAGTCCTGGTTATCAGCTGTGAGATTTCAGCAGTGTTGAAAGGTTTGGGTATGCTCTACACAAAATGTGGGCTGTTTGGTAATTTTACATGTCTTTAATTTACAAAGCTGTGAGCTGATGTCATCCAAAGCAAGATAATAAGATGAAATTATTCAGGTTAAGTCCAACGGTCAGAAGATGAAGGGTACAGGATACTTGGCTGCTGAGCACTTTTTAATTGTTCCCCTCATGAATCTTAAGCAGATTTTAGTGATGTGATTCTGTATTAAATATGTTGCTCCTGTCCCTCATTGGGTGGATGTAAGAGCAACACAAGTCATGAACATGCACCTGTAAACCTGGCACTTTCTGAGTTGAAAAGTCAATGAAGTTATCCTGCTTGTCCAGGCTTGTGTGTGTATGCTACACATCTTCTATAGGGGAAAGAAAATCTGTGTCAGAAAATGTCAGGAAAAGATGCAATGTAAGAACTCCCTCTGCTGTAAAATCTCCCAGCATATAAAATGTGCTGTAGCACTAACAGTTGTGACCCAGAAATAAAATGTTTCCTGTGAATTAGAAGGATATGGAGTTGAATTAACCAGATGACATTTCCCCATCTGTTTTTTATTTATTATTGTCCTTTTCCATTCTCTGTAATTAGTGCATAGAAGTGACAATAGTCATATACCACACTCTGAGCTACAAGGATGTACCAACATTTTGAGCATTTTCCGTTATTTTTTTCAGTGACGCTTTGAAAACTCGTAGCATCTTAACTCTGCTGAAGCCTATTATTTCTGTGAACTGAAGAGGCAATTTAAGGCACCTTCTTTTGTTTGCAAACAATTTTCAAATATAACCTCACACTTTCTGAACTTTTCCCAAGGGGCTCATAAAATCAATAATTGTCCATTTTCCTCTAAGTGACTTTAAAATTGAAGGTCTCAGGATTTTAAATTCAGATCTGGATCTCAGGATGCTTTCCATCAACACTGCTGCTCCCAAGCAGAATCTGTTTTCTTGCAGAGAGAGGAGATATTTGGAAACATAATGCATCCTGAGCCCCAGAGAACACAATTTTCCTCTGGACTTTTCTCTAACTTGAATTTGGAGATTATGTGGCTGGATATTCCCTGCTCATTACATGGGATTGGAACCAGATGGTCCTTAAGACCCCAACCTCCCCAGCCATTCTATGACACTATGATGATTCCATGTCCCTTCCAACCCAGACCATTCTATGATTCTATGGTGTCTCATAAATACCAACAGTGCAGAAGGAGTCTGCTCTTTATCAGTGATTCAAGTTTGGCATTAGCATGACTTGTTTTATTTTAAAGATGGGACATTAACAGAATCTTGCCACATGTAAATGTACCTACAGACAGTCCTGTGTTACCCTGATCTTAGGTAGGGGTTTTTTCAGCAGGATTTTGTGGCAGCTTGGCAGTAAATCAGTTCTGCTGGTAGAGGGTGATGAGACACTGAGCTGGTGACCCTGCTAGCACTGAGGTGGGTGAAGGAACTAGTGGTACCAGTCAGGTTATTCTGAGGGTATAAAAATAACATCTGCAGAGCAACCACTCCAAGCCTGAAGCTATTTATCCATAAGAAATAGTGCTGTAAGGAAAACTGTTAAAACCCAGAGAAAATTTTATATACAGCAAAAGGGGGAAGAATGTAATATTTCCACAAAGACATAAGAGCGTGAGAAGTGTGGCTGAAAATTGAAGGTTCTTATAAAGTACAGGTACACTAGATAGTCCAAAAATCCATGACTCTACAGCCAAGAAAAAAGCCTAAAAGCCTTTTCTAGCTCAGCGTTGAAGTGAAAGTAGAGATTAGAAATAAAAAAGCAATTTATAATGAATAGGAAAAGGGACACTAACAACAATTGATATAGTTCAGAAGTTATGAAGTGTAGAAAGTTGATAACAGCCGCTAAAGCATCCAGGATAAAGCCATGTGAAAGGACAATAAAAAAGTTAAAAATGTACATTTTTTTATGAAGACCAACACTGTGGCATAGTTGTGTTACTGCACAGAGATGAGGAAAATCATCTGTTGTGTGGTACACACAAAAGAATTGGAATTTTGTCTTTGTTCAGCATAAAGGCGACCCCCAAAATAGGATATGCTTATATATGGGAATATTGACAGAGTTTTGGAAGTCAGGAAGAGCATTAATGTTCTGTCAGTGCTCAGGATTACAGTGGTTAAAACAAGTTATAGGGGAGTTATACATCAGTTATCCCTCCTGGGCAGAATGGAAGACTGGTGTTGGTTTGTTTCTTTCTGAAGACAGCGCAAAAATTAGGTATCATTTCTAATGTTTCTTCATCATTAAACTCTTCTATTCCCTCCTAGCTGTGATTCCTACACAGTGGTCAGACAGTGGAAACAATTAAATACGTGTTCCAATGCAATGTGGTAGAAAGGGGAATATATTTTTAAAAATGGCATATTGTGAATAGAAGTTGATTTTTTTGCTCTAGGTACTGCATAGTAGTTGGGCTGATGATAAGTTGGTACTTTCAGGGTTTTGCATCCTAAAAGATATTGAATACCCAGTAAGGAGTTCATGGTATTTAAGGCTGGATAAAATGCTATGCTGTAACTACCTTAAAGACCTCAAGCAGCAAAGTGAAAGGAGAAACAATTTCATTTTTTAAATTAGGTATTTATATTTTGTTTCCGGTTGATATGTCCAGTTCTGTGGTAACTGTATGAAATATAATGGCACATGATAATTGGGAAGAGATTCTTGGAGGCTATTCTCATGCTATTGTTTGAGTACTGAGACATGACCTGTGTTAAAATGCCTTTGGCTCGTGACTCATCCACAAGGTCTGGAGGTGGCACAGGAGCCATTGCCAACAGGCACTTTGGCCATGGCCCTCCTGTTTCAGAGGGCAGGGCAGTCAGTAGTGTGGAGGGGGGCTGCTCTTCCTCGGTTGGCCTCGGTGTTAAAGAATTTACTCACTCAGACACAGCCAATGGTCTAAGGTTCCCTTTAAACCTCAAGCTTTAGGAAATAGAAGTGATCAAATGGCATGTCCCGGTTGGTGTGCTCTGATCCTACCAGCTGTGCTCCTCCGAAAAAAGGGATGAAATGATTAAGATCTGATTTATGCTCTGTCGTAGTACTGCTCTAGCTGTCAGACTAACTGTGCCAAGGCAGTAGGATTTGTCTGCAAGTGAACTGGAGTTCATTGTTCTTTTACATATATTGATGCCAAGTGTTCTGCAACTCAGGGTGTATTTGTCTGATTTCTTGACTGTTTCTTCAGGGTGGGACTCCTCTATATTTAGATTTTTACTTTTTCTGGAGGCATAACCCATGGAAATGCACAGCCACAAGGCCACTCCAGTGGGCAATCAGCTGTATGCTGTTAAACCTAGAACATGCATAGCAGACAAAATTGCACAAAGAAATACAGACAAAAGTTGTGATGTAGTCAGACACATAAATGCCTCTACAAGTTCCACCATCACTTGCCATTTTACAGGAGTCTTACAGTGCTTTACAGTGATGAAGGCACTACAGCTATGAAGACCCCACAAGAGTCTTGGAAACAGCTTTCGAGCACTTTTGCAGTTTATACAATCTAGAGCTGAAGAGTAGTACTATGCCTTTTAGACCTCATTTTCCAGTAGAAGGAAGAGGATGACTAGAAGAAGATTGAGGACCTCTGGATGGTTTAAGATGAGTGTTACTCTTTGACTGCAACTAGATTTCAAAGTGAGAGATATTGCATTAGCAGGGATCTGTAAGAATAGTCTGGATAAATCAACACAATCTTGACTAGTATTTGTGTCCAAGTAATCCAAGAACAACAATTCTTCTCTGTCTTTGTTTTTCATAATATTCTTCTAAGTGTTGAAAAGCTTATAAGGAAGCTTGAAGTTTAGGGGAGACAGGAGAAAGGAAATTTTCACAACCAGTCTGAGGCTTCCCTTTAGCTCTGTGTAACAGGGCATTCAGTTAGAGACTTGTTTCATGTGGGTTTGAGTGGGGAGTTGTGGTGATTTTTCAGCTGGGCTGGCACTTATGCTCATGGGTGCTTTTTCAAGTTTTGTTAGTATGAAACTACTGAACTGCAAATCTCAGGAAAGTGTTTTTCTGCCTCCGTGAGGTTTCAGTGTCACTTCTGATCCCACTCACAGCTGTTCATGAGACCAAGCTGGGGTTTGGTATTTCCAGGCCTGAATGGAAATTCAGTTGGAATGAAAGGAAATAGTCAAGTCCAAATATTTAATGTTAAGCAGTACAGATATGCTATTTGTTCTAGGAACATGTGAAAGTGAGAGAACATCTCTCTGGTAAATAAACTTTACTTTGCCCATCCCTTTTGGCAGTGGGATGAAATGCAGAGTGATTGTCAGCAGGAATGCCTTTCAGGACATACAATAGGTCATTGGAGACCTACTGAGTACTTTAACAAGTGTGTCAACTGGCATCGAGTGGTCAAGCGTAAGTCCATATCCTGGGATGCAGTAATTTGTTTTGTGTGCTGCTGATACTATAGAGGTTGGAATTTGTGATAGAAATAAGCAGTCCCCCAAAGTATCTTTAATATATTTGCTGATAAATTAACCATCCAAATACACTGAATGCCAGCTGGGACAAATGGAAAATAACACATATAGAAGTGATTATCTAGGGCAGAAGTGAGTGGAGCCACACTTAGGGAAGTCAACTGGTTTAATGATTCCTTTTGTTTAGCTGATTTTCTTGAGAGTTTGTCCTTCAGCCTCTGCTCAAACACACAGTTCTGTTGAGCTACCTTCTTATACTCCTTGTTTCTCACCATATAGGCAAAATTAGCATTTTGACTGATTAAACAACAAATTTTGAATATTTGAAGGAAAAATAAAAAGCAAGTTTTCATCAGTTATTTTCATTCCATCATAGTGACCTTGTGTTGTCCTTGTTTTTCTTTCTCTTTTGCTACCTTTTAAAGTCTTAGCCAAAGATGTGGAGCTAAATTCGGCCCTGATGTAAAACAGCACAGTTTTTCTAAAGCTTTTACTGTGTTCTGCTTTGATCCTGGAAGACTCGCTTTTAAAAGTTGGGTATGACACAGTTTCTCCTCTGTAAGGAGCTGAATTTTTTTTCTCCCCTGATGCTTATCATAGCAGCAAGGAAAGCACAAAATTGCCCTGGGAAGACATTGCAATAATCAAAAATCTTTCTTTCATAAAATTATCACTACTAATATTTTACTCGACTTTGGCTTCCAGAAAAGTCAGTGGGAGGAAACTTGCTTTGTTATTTTGACCATTCTTTCAGAATACAGAGGAATTCTTATATTAAACACACTGGACTGATAATGAACTCAGGCAAGATGTCTGCATAATATCCTCTACTCTTCTCAAGAGATGACGTGTAATATTCCAAAAAGTGGTAGAAGTTCGTGCAACTGGTATTTCAGAACTGATCACCAACAGAAAAAATAAGAGAAAAATTAAGGTCCATTGTCTTAAGCTGCTCCTTCCTTGTTTCTGTGACTTGTTAAACCAATGTTTCATTTTAAAGCAGATGAGGGTAGTATCTCTGTCTTCCATACAAAAAAGTTTTGAGCTGAGTGTAGATGCAAAAATGCTGTTGAGTTCCCAGGGGATTCCATGAGAAACAATGACTGGCAACAGCTCAGTTTTTGATGATGCTGAGAGAGCTGTGGTAGAAGAGGCTGCATAAATGTAAGAAATGTTAATATGTTGTTTAGATCTCATGTCACTGGCAAATGCTTAACCCTTTATCTCAAAGTTAGCATGAAGATAGTTTGTGATATTAATTGCTCCACTTGTTAATTGGATTACATCCAAATCTGCATGTCATTCAACAAAAACAGCCAGAAGTGGAATGACAAACCAATTTATGAGTAGAAAGGTATTTGGCAAGACTGCTTTCAGTCAAAATGTCCCTTTAATGAAATGCCATGGGGAGTAGTTGGTTAAGAGAACAAAGTCAGGTTTGTGGCAGGGCTGTCAGTAATTTGAGAGGCTGCACATCTCTGGAGCAGAATCTTGCAGAAAGGGTAATTGCAGCAAGTGTCAATCTTAAATATCAAAAAAAGACATTGTGACCAAATGCCAGTATCATGTTCTGTGAGGTATCACAGTTCAAGAAGTAGCCCTGAAGCATTATGGTGTGTCAGATATCTGGACCCTTTGATTGGAAAGTGCTAAAATTTCCAAGAGTTCCAAAAGATGTTGCCAAGAGTTCAACTTGTTTTAATCATATTTGATAAAGATCTAGGAAAGATGAGGACCTTGCCAAAGGAAGGACTGCTGGCATTTCTGAGTTATGAATTATATTGCCAATAGTGAAATAGTGACATTGTAAAAGAGTACAGCAAAAATCTTGGATCTTAAATTAGTATTTTTTTTCTGACTAATGTCATGAGATGCCACATTCATGAACAAAGTGGAGTACAGCATAAAATAATAGTGTTATGGGAATTGGCTTCTGTTGCTGACAGTGATTAATGGAAACTTTTAAATCAGCTCATGTGAAATATTTTCAGGCTTATAGAGAGAATGATACAACCACCAATCACAATAATGGGCTTCAGTATTCTTTGCACCCTACAATAGAATTCTTCATCAGAGTTATCTTTCAGAATTTTTGTGATTACCTAGTTTAGCAGTACCAAATTTTGGGGTCCTTTAAAGCTTAGAAAAATCATTTGGGAAGAGTCTAATGGGTGGAAAATATTTTTAATGCCCATTCACTTCTTGATAGAAAATTTTATTTTCTATTTAAATGTAAGAAATGTACCATATATAATTTAGCTAGCATATATTGATAGTATGTTTATGAAATAAATTCTTAACCACTGAATAATGACAAATGTGCCTAAAGATGAAGCTGCATTACATATTCAAGTACTAAGTGTGCTTTTTTGCCTCTTGACATATCTTCAGACTGGGAAAAGAGTAAAGTGTTGAAAATAGAAAGCATTAATATTGTTGACAAGTAAACAAATAGGAAGATTACAGCCCCACAGCTCAGAAAATTGTAGTGAATGCAGCCCTCAAGTTACAGTGCAGATATAGTAAAAATGTATGTTTTCTACAGGGAAAGCTTAGAAAATGAGCATGACCTTTTAATGCACAATCACAATGTTTTTAATAATGGCACAGTATTAAGGTCCACTTCTAAATTTGTTGTAAAGGAGGAAGGTTCACCATATGTAGGGATTTCTCTTGTCTGATACAGTAACTGTTGAAATAAGCATTTCTGTCAAAGGAACTTAGGCAGTCACAGAGAGCATTTTAAAAATGAAGTGTAGCAGAAGTAACATGATTTTGAATATTTCTCTAAACATTTTTTTCCTATTCATTCTGAGAGAAAATGTTTTAGTAATATATTTAGTTTCTTTTCTTGCCCCTTTTTTCATGGATTTTAGGGGAGATGGGGATTATTCTTGGTTTCTTGTTTCTTACATTCCCAGGGTTTTTATGGACCACAACATCTGTAAACTGGGGGGACAAATAATACAGAAATTTGTGCAAATTGATATTTCAAAGCCAATCACCAACATTAAAAACAACAGAAATACTAATTTCCATTGGCTTAAGCTGGTCCTTTCCCCTTTCTGTTACTTGTCAAACTGGTGCTTCAAACTGGTATGCTCAAGTGGTGGCCCTTATTCATGGATTATCACAGTAAAAGTATTACTTCTACACTTAGATAATATTAATTCTCATTCTAGGCAGCAGGCACTGTCTGCATTGAGATCAAAGGAAGTGTTTACTTAAATTGGAAATTAATTTGCATTTTTATTCTCAAAGGTGAGGGGGTTAATAATAGACGTATATTAAAATAGATATTTAATTTTTCAGAATTCTGTTGACCTGTGACTTACTCTAGCTACAAAGACTGAAGTAAAGGAAAGATAGTGCTGTTCTATGTCTTTGACATTACCAAGAAAAACCATTCTGGAACCTGTGGAGCTTCAGAAACTGGTTGTTCTGTAGCCAAAATCTCATCAGTTCTGCCACATTAAAAGGTTTTTAAGTATCTTCCATTTCTTAGGGGATAAATATTTGCATAAAATTTTATTTTATCACCTATACAGTGTTTCAATTTTCATCTAGAAATTGGATAATGCAAACCACACCTCCAGCCTGAATTCCCTGCACTCACGTGTGCTGTCATCTCCCGCTCACTGGTGGCGGAGAAAAACTCCTTGGAACTTAGATGGAAATAAAGCAGTCATGGTTTATTGTTTCTTATGGGAGAAGCCAAATTGGTCAAGAGAAACCCTGTTGTCAGACCACAAATGGCATTTTTTTTCTTCTGGAACAAAAGCCAAAGCAAAAGTCTCCCATCCAAATCCTTCTATTAACCACAATCAGTTCCCCCCCAGTCCCTCTCTGTCTCCACAATCTGTTCTTACTACAATGACCCTGAAGCAGCAGCATGACTGCTAAATTTTGTAATCAATAAGCAAACTAGGAAAAAACATCTTTTCAGATACATGAGAGACCTGACAGAACTGAAGTATGTGCCAAAAGTTTGCATAGGCCTCAGAAGAGCTGTTTAGGTCCAGCTATCATGACATTAGGGTTTTCCTGGTGAAAATGTTTTGCTTTATCAGGCCAATGTTAAACAATAGGATTTAAAAAAAAAGCCAATGCACACCTTGAAAATGAGGATATGGGTGTTTTGGCCATGGAGATTATGGTACATAGGCAGTTTCCAGGTTTTCCTACCTGGCACTGATGATTTTTACCCAATTTTTTTCTCTTTCTTTTTCCATTGCATTTTCTTCCTGTGGGTGGCCCCATTTGGGTCATGATGCCTAATTCAGAATTACTATACTAAATGTTTGAATTTTATTTTATTTTTTTTTTTATTTTTAGTGTCAGCACACCTGAGTAAACTGCAAATGTTTGAAAAGCAGATTGAGTAATTAAAACCCAACTTACTGTATGTTTAGAATATTTTTGTCACTAGTAGATGGTAGCAAGGGGGGAAAGAAAATTATTGAGCAAGAAAGGGCTTGTCAAGGAGAGTAATGAGTTAGGAGATGGATAAACACAAGACAAGTGATGAAAAGAGTGACTGGTAAGAGTGTTGGCAAGAAATGAGCAATGCATCGCAGGAAATGTTTCACACAGAGGGATGGACTGATTGCTCGAGTTTCTGTGACTCTGTGACCTGTCACCCCAGGTATCTTCCAAACCACAGAAGACAGAATAAAGAATTCTGTTTTATGTTTCATATACTTTTTAAAAGCAAACAATTTTTTAGTTGTTATTATTTAAATATTAAAGAAATGTTATTTGATAATCATCTGTCACTTCATCTGAAGAATTAAAAATGCTTTATGCTTGATCTGTTGGTGTGTCATCACTTTTGAAATGATATCAAGTATAAATAAATTATATTAGTTACAATAAGATGAAGTTTTTGTTTTGATGCAAAAGACTGAAATGAAAATTAAAGGGGTGTTGCTTGACTAAAAGAGTGGGGTGCATGTTATTCTAGAGCAGGCACTAGACTTTAACAGAGAAAGTGATAGTGAAGTAGATCAATGGATGTTAATGCTCCCTTTGAGAGAGTCCTAATAGAAAAGCACATCCCTTTTTTTCAATTTCAAAAGTTTGTCATTTCAATATCATGTAATGAGCACCAACTTTTCAGTATGTCTCATCCTACTTAAGTAATACACAACTGTTTTGGAAATCTGTCTGTAAGATTCATAGTAAAAGATCTGGAAATCTGAGCCTTACTATGGAGGCAGGATGGTAAAGAAATTCAGTATTTACCTGGTATAAAAGTATGTACCACTTTTTTTTTGTTGTTTTGTTTTGAGGGCAATATTGGTTAATTCAAGAAGATAAATTAATTCAAGTTAATTCTTAACTTGGGGTAATATTTTAATGGTAGTGATATACTTCAGCCCATCATTTTGCTGAATTATAGCTGGAGCAGTGCTTGTGTTGTAACTTTTTGTGCAGCTAAATTTTTTTCCATTTTTCTTCCATTTATTGTTCCCTACCTCAACTTTCTGAACTCAGAGTATTTGCACTGTCAGTTTTGTGCCTTCCAAACATTATCAATCAAGTTGTAGCTGACTTTGAATCTCAACATCTTATTGTTGATATAAGAGAAATTACATCATGTATTGTCAGGTAAATGCTTGAGCTGCAACTTGTTCTCAAGGAGGCAAAGTGATCCAAGGGATTTTTTTGTTTCCTTTTTTTTGTTTTTGTACAGAAATCATAGTCACAGCATACTGGCAAATACCTTTCTCCTGGAAAGAGTTATTTTAAAACATATCTTGCTAACATCAAAACTTTTAAAGCAATTAGAGGCTTTGTATCTTGCTTCCTCTGAGACCCAGCTGGCTGCGACAGGTTAAATTTCTCCAGGTTAGGAGTGAGTCTTTGTGAGCCTGGGGAGTCTCGGATGTGGTACCTGATGGTGTGAATCTAAGGTGTGATGATGTGGAGTAGCAGCATTATTATGTTGAAGACATCTGGGCTGTCCATCAGCCGCAAAGGAGACAAATGTATTCACATTGTTCCTGGCTGCTGCTTATCTATACTCTCTGGAAGCCACGTGGTAGTGGAGGCTCCACAACAATCAGGTTTTGTACTTTGCTGGTCTCGCCCCATCAGGTTTTGTTCCCAAAGATTTAAGGTGTCCCTTTCCTCACTGCAGCTGCTATTGTTTTCTGGTAGGGCTGCCCAGTCATGGAGAGCAACTCATCCTTTCCTGGTCTGCAGTAACTTCAAAAGCATTTTAAGGTGAACTTCTGTATCTGTTTCCTCTCCTGAAAAGCAACCTTGGTTCTACCTTTCCACGTGTTTTTTTTGATATCTGATAATATTATATGACTCTGAAATCAATAATCATCACCTTCTTGTGTATATACTTTGAATTTTATGGCTAAGGAAAACCATGCATTCATTTTTGCTTTCTAATCCAGGATGATGCAGTCTTCTGGAATGTTGTTTTTGGAAACCCCAGCTTCAGCAGACTTGTGCAATAGAGCTGAGTGACAAATGATGTGCAGGGAAAAGCAGCGGAAGGATGTCCTATTGGTGTAACCCTGAGAAAATCCCCTTTGACACAAGGGCAGCTGCAGTGTCTTCCCTCCTGCATGTCAGTTTGTAATCAGCAGAGCAATATGAGTCTGTCAGTGTCTCTAAGCACAGTAGGTCAGATACTTTGATAAGCATATACCTTGGCTAAGTAACAGCTGCATCCTAAGCATTTAAATCCTGGTAGCATCCACAGGAGGTGCCTTCTGGCAGCAGGGTAGAGGGAGGAGGCCCTAACGCTGCCCTTACTGTTACGGGGTTGTTGTGGCTGCCATGGGGCACCCAGCTGAGCCCTCCTCAGGCTCTGGGATGGTGAACAGGCTGCTCTGAGTGACTCAGGGTCTAACTTTGCAACAATGAGAAAAGGAAGATTAGAAGACTGCAGCTGAAGTTGTGTGCCTTGTCCTGGGTGTTGAGGAAGCAGACAAAGAAGTTGCAGCTCTGTGCAACCTCTTGGTTGCCTGTGTATTATTGTTCTCAGATCACCAGCCGCCATATGCATGCGATGGCTGCCAGCTCCACTTATCCCCATATGAAACTGGTTAATAAAAATGTTTGGGGTTAACGGCTTTCTCTAACCCAGACTTTTCAGGTGCAGAGGCACTGCAGGAGAGAAGCAGAGTGGTGGTTCCCAGGGCTGCAGCCTGGCCACAGCACCTAAACAACGCTCCTGACCCACCCATCTGACCCACTGAAGTGGAGAGCAAAGCCCAGCTTGCCTGTCCCAGTGCTCTTTTACTGATGGCTATTATGTTAACGTGAGGGCAGAACTCTTTCCTCTACATTAAAAAAAACCCCTTCCCCCTGCATGCCTCTCTCCTATTTAATTTCTTTCTATAAAAACCTCTGCAGTAAAATGAATGCGGCAGATGTCTACTCTTCTGAAAAAAGATTATGCTTTGAAGCCACACAGTAGCCTCACTTTTCACGGCATTAATGATGTGGACTAAGCTTTGGGAATTGTATTTAAAAAATACTCCAAATAGAAGAGGTCTATTCAGCTGCTAAGCACACCCATATTTTTAATAGCTAACGTGAGTGTGTACACACATACAGAGAGTTCTTTTCAATCCTCCTTTTTCCTAGGTGTGAGTATAGATTTGAGCGCAGGCCGATTTTTGTTCCTTTTTTTTTTTCGTTTTTACAGCTCAAACTAACCAGAAAAAATTTTCTCATTTGATATATACAAGCAGTTTCCAGTGATGGGACCTGCTGGATGCTCACTGGAGGATGTTCCTGTGGCGGGAGGTGCACTGCTTTTGCTGGGAGCTGCCAGGGACAAGGTGTTTACAGTCAGCACCACAGTGCCACCAGCATCATCTTCACTAAACCTGCACACTTGTGACCTTTTCTCTAAGTAATTGTTTTCACAGGATTTCAGCCTTTGATAATAAAAATCTGATATTTTCAGGCAGCATTTGGAAAACAAATACTTTCTGAACAAATGATGGTGATGGGTCAATGACTTGAATTGGAAACTCTTCCCAATGCTTGGACTCAGCTCCCAGGGCTTCTTTAACTTCCCTGTATTTGGCAAGTCTCTTTCCTTGCTGGGAACCTGAGGGTTCTGTCTTGTGCTTTGTTTTGCTGTCAGGGAAGTTGGTGCTTTTTGGTTGTTGAGATCATGTGCTTCAGAGGGGGCTGAAATAATTTCTGAAATCAACTACTGTATCCTTTGTGAAGGTCCCTGAAGCTCGAAGCAGCCCAGGGACCTTAGGGTCTTCTAAGGTGAACTGCAACAGCTTTTCTGACTTATGTTTGGAGAAAGAAAAGAAAAAAACAAACCAACAATCCCAAACTGAAAAAATTACATTTGAAAAGTGAACTTAGAAGTTTTCCAAGGGGATAAAAGAGAGCCAGTTACAAATATCTGTGCTCCAGGATTGGTAGTTTCACTGTATCTTGGTGTCCTCGCTAAGAGCCAGAGGAGACAATTCATAACTGCCCTATGTAAGAGAAAAATAAACGCAATAAACTCATAGAAAATACAACTTATCTTCATATCAGTCCATTTATATGAAATAGAGGAAAGCCAAGCTTTTTTGTGCTGTAGTGTCTTTGTAATTCTGTAGCAATTGACCTAGTTTTCATGCAGAATAGATGAATTAAAATTAAATACGAATAAATTTCTTTTGTATTGGTTTTGTTTCTCTTTATGAGGCAGTGTTTTAATGCCCTAAAAACCAGTTTTGTCTGAATGCTTGTTTAGTATTTACAGGTTCTCTGGTCTTTTGGATTTATGTCTTTCTTGGTTGCTTTTATTTTCTTTTTTGTTTTACTTGTTGATAGTGCCTCTATAGATAAATCCCTTCCTCTTATTATTTACAATTTTTTTCTCTAAATCTGACTCAAGCAGGAGAGTAGATGGCCCTAAAATGTGAATACTAAACTGTGATGCTTTAATATATTAGATACAGACTACATAATCTAATTCCAAACAAACAAAAAATAGAAAAAAATCTAAAGATTATTCTTTCTACTAAACAAAAAAATCAACCAGGCTGTGGACTTTTGAAAGCTTTGGATACATGATTTTTACATATTCATATTTGCTGTATTTGATTATACATTTTGCTGTTCTGTTCTCAGCAGTTAACAGAATCACATAGGTTATTATGTTTTAATGTTAGAGGCAAAAAATCAATTGTTTAATGTGCACTGAAATTAATACAGGACAATGCTAATGAATAATATAAATGAATAATAATTTCAATGACTGTTTTAATCCACTCATGATATCTTTGTATGTTGTAGAATCCAGTGCTCTGCAAGTATTCGGTTATGTGGATGTTAGACTGGAGAATTTTGTCCCACAGATTAATGTAGCTAAAACACTGATACAGCAGTGATATAGTGCACAAGTGGAAGGTAGTATTAGTGGTTCCATAGATTTAAAAAAAAAAATTCTATAATTTTTCATCAAATGTATGTTGCATAAACTTTCAGTATAATTTTTCACAGTAGTGAACTTTTCTGAATAGACCAAATAAATTTGAAAAGTAAATGAAGCTCTAACATTTCACTAATTACTTCTAATCGATTTATTCTGTGGTGTATACAACATTTAGTGGCAGAGATTTCTGGTTAATCAGAAATTTTACAAATTGGATTGCTTTTCTCCAGAAAGCTGGCTGTGTTACTGCAAGTTCTGCTGATAAGACCATTTTAGACCTTCTGCAAGGGACTTAAGGGTGACCTGAGAGCTTTTTAGGAAAGTATTTGTGCAGGTAATCTTTTTACTTCTTCAAAGCCAAATAATCTGAAGTGCTTTTGCCATGCAGAATTTGGGACAGAAGTTGTTCAAGGCAGTCGGAAATTCCACTTGGAGGAATTGTCTGGAGCAGTCTCTAAAATGCTGGGAAGCAGCATTTGCATGTGCCCTGTTACTGCCTCCGTTTGAAAGGGATGCACTTTTTGTAAGAGCTGCTGTGCTCGGTTCTGCCAAGCTGAGTTCTAGGTAACCCACGGAGACTTCCCAGAAAGTTGAGAGTGTGTTTCTTTGTTCCAGGGTATTATGAAAGGGAATCAGCAAGGGCCTCTGGCTAAAAAATGTAAGCTGACCTGCAGTATGCAAGTGCAGGAGGTCAGCCATTTGATGTGGGATATGTCTTCGGGCCATTCGAGTAACTTCATAGCTGGGTCTCAAAATGTGACTTCCCGCGGCTGTGACCCATGGACCCTTCAAGTACAGTGGAAGTCTTGATAGATCAGTCATGCAGTTTCCAGGACTCTCAAAAATCATTTGCTTCTCAGCTGGTTTTCTGAAACATTAAGACAATAATCTAGCACTTTTCCTTCTCTTGTGAAGTGCATTTTATTAAAATACAGATTTTGTAAAAATTTAATAAAACTGCTCACACTTTTTCAAGGCTAGACAATACTTTGAAAACTGGTTCCAAATCTCTGGCCTCAATATATGAATACTAATTGTATCTTATCTACTGTCGGTTATTGAAATCCCAACCAGTAGGAAAGCTAATCTGACATCTCCATTCACATACACCTTCTTTTGAGCCTCTTTACAATTCAGTCAGTGCTATCAATGATTAAATATCCCAGTCCCTACAGTTTCAACCTTTTTTTTATCCCTTAACTTTTCTTTTTAGTTGTTACTTTCAGTTAGTGAACAGCTCATTTTTGAGTAAAGACATTGTGAAATTCACTTAAAATGACTGTTTGAAGATTTTATTAAACGTATATCTCTGTGGACAGACTCTGTCCTTCATTACAACAATAGAAATCCCCATTGTCTTCAGCACTATCACTCCAAATTTTCAGGAAGTTTAGAATCCAAACTAAAAGATGTAAAATACTTTTGAATATGTGAGCCATCAATTGAGAACAGCACAGGTGTTTGTTTTCACTCTGACTGATTTTGCTCACAGCTAAGGTATAATTATAGAGTCCATTCTTAGGCAGATGTGTACAATCCTTTAAGAAATCAAAGCAGATGGACCCAGGTCACTGAGATTAGAATTTGACCCTATTAGTACAATAATGGTTAAAATTATATGTAGTTTGTTTGCATTTTCCAGAGCTTGCATTTCAATGGGTTTATACAAGTTATTTCTAAATTGAATAATTCTTGCCTAATTTCACTTTCCATGTTCAGCTTTAAGTACATTTCACAGCATAAGTGAAATTGTCCAAGGTCCTCGTGTTTTTACAGTCAAATCACAGATCCAGGGCTAGGATGATATCAAAGTATATGCTAGAAAGTTTCAAAAAATTACTGTAGTCCTTGAACCTTTGACCCACCGGTGTGGACTTTGCAATGAAAAATGCAACCAGCTATATCTTTTCTGTTTATGTGACTTTTGTTGACTGTTTGTGCACCCTGTATTTATATACTCATTTTCAAGCACCCCTATTTTTATAACATGGCAGTAAAGAGAGGAATTAAGTTGAACAGAGACGTTTTTGCTGATACCTTACAAAGGAGCAGGTACTTGACTCCTGCATAGGGAAGGAAGGTTTTCTGTTTCTTTGTGATGACTCACTATATGTCAGATAATGGAATCCTATTAGTGCCACCACAGGAGCTTTAAGAAGGTTTGAGTGGGGAGAGGAAAAAATGAGGACAAAGAGGTTGTTTGGTTTTTTTTAACAAAAATCAACTTTTTGAGAAATACTAGAGGAAGCCTTTGTTTTAATTAGAGTTATCAGTGAAAATGAAGGCTGGCAAGTGGGTGAATTTGGACTCTGTCCACTCTGTGTGTGCAGTTTGCTTGGAACATGGAAGAACCCTGTCGCTTACAAGCAATTTGAAATGCGTTAACTTACAGCAGTCCTGCAATCTATGGGGGGTTTGTTTGTTTGTTTCTTTGTTTAGCATTTTCACTTCTTAACCAGGAGGCATCAAAGTCTGGGCTCCAACCCAGTGTTTTGGGAGCCAAGCTGAAGGAGTTTGCTTTGTCTTTCGTCACGTTTAACCCTGTTCTGTTTCTGCAGGATTTATCTCATGTGTCTGCATGAGACTTGAGATGCATTTTTGCCTGTACAAGTGCACCAGTGGGTGCACAGTCAGTGTCATCAGCTGCGGGTATTTTTCTCTCTGAGTTTATAGAAATACTTAATGTTTCTCTTCAAGTCCTAACTTCTGGAGTCATGTGTTAAATGACAGTCTAAGCCTTCATTTAATGAAAGTGGTGAATTTTTCACCATTTTAGTTTCCAAGTGGACATTAACCAGAGAATCTGTCATTGTAGGTCTTAGGAGTAGTAGGAAAATTTTGTGACTTTTTGATTGACCTAGGTCACGCTATTTAAATATCAAGGCAAGTGGTTCAATGTAAAACAAACTGGTCACTCACAGTCAGAAGCCTTGGCTGGTATAAAGAAAGTATTGTAAATCCATGTAAGCTGTGCCAGTCGGGTGAAGACAATCTAAATTTAGGATACTGAGAAGAGGATCCCAATTTGCATTTTGGTTTTTGATACATGTGTATACTATTAAACTGCAGTACACTACAAATATTTGCATTTTACATGCATAAGAAGCACACCTAAAGTCAGGTTTTAGCCAGATTTCAGCTCAGACTCTCTCCATTTGGACAGGAGACATGTGCATACTGCTTTTAAAAATCTTTTTATTTGACTGTGGCTGCATGTTCTGCTCTTTGTTTAAGAATAATCACTGTTACATATTACAGGACCAGGTCTCAGGAGTTTTAAAATTTTTTTAAATATCCCAAGACAATAAGGGAAAAAAATATGTTCATTTTAGATCAAGCAACCATTTAAAATGTTTTGTGGAAACTGGTGATCTGAAAATCGCTGATCATTACAAAATGTGAAAATTAAGATGATCCCCCTCCCTCCAAATGTATAGGAATTTTGCATTTAGTTGTGACTTGACACATGTTCCAAAGAGTGCAATTCAGACTCTGGCTGGAAACATCACTGGAAGCAGACCTGGGTTGTCATGTTTCATTATAGCTGTTGAACTGTCGCAGGCGTGCTATTATGCTGTAATGAAAGGGGTCTTCTCATCCTCTTTTCAACTTGCAAATCTAGGAGAGATACCATATGTCATTAGTCCTGGCACAGATTCTGCCAAAAGGAGTTTTCCAAAGCACTAAAATATATGCAAGGCCTTTTCCCTTGAAAAAGACAAAGAAATTGCATTTTTGTCCTGCTGAATCTCTATGTTTCACTGAGGTATATAATGGTTACAGATCAGGTAAAATATGATTTCAATCATATTGCACATTTTGGAGGATGATCCAGGTTAAGGTTGTGTTGATCCATGAGGACAGGATTTGGCTCCACATGCAGAAACAGTAATTTAAATGCTGCCCAGCTCACACACCCTGTGAGTGAGCTGCTCCCTGCTGAGCACCCCTGGGTCAGGGGTGCCTAACTGTGGGAAACACCTGGCTGGGATCTTAGATAGAAAGTAAGTTCTCTGGAATTTGAGTTCTGCTGGTGCTTTATTCATCACTGTTGTATGTGGGAAAAAAATAAACCCGTGCTTGTGAAAGTAACAAGTGAATCACAGTGCTGGTGTTATTGGACCTCTGAGAGTGAGGTCTAAACCAGCCTCCTTCCTTCAGCCTGGCTGGCAATTCTACACTTGCTTCAACTTGCCAAGGTAATGCCTTCAGTAACATATGTGAGTCAGGCATTAAAATCTCTAATCTTCTTCTTGAGAAATCATTCCAACAGATGGATATTGCAAGGTTGTTTAGAAAATATTAATATGGCATTCATTTAATTGGTAAAATATGTATGAAATAGATCAAAAGTCCTGGCATTCAGTATGAAGTACTTTCAAAAACATAGATGTCTTATCAAGGATATTGATGCATTCATTCCTTCTCTTCTGTAAGGCTGACTTCTGCAGGAAGTACAATCCTTGACTATCTTTTCCTTATGACATAGCAATATCTTCCTGATGGAAAAGATTATTTATTAATCTCTATTTAAGTTTTTCGGTGAAGGTGGCAGTGCCTTCAAGTCCTTTGATGCTTTCTCTTACCTTCAAAATCCTGCAAAATACCAGCCTACCTACCTAGAGGATGAGTAACATCTGTAAGTGCATTGGGTTGGTTCAGTTAAATGGGACTGCATCCTGAAGAAACATCATGTTGTTTCAGCCATTTGAAACCCAGCCAATCCAGATGGAATTTGGACATGTACCATAAAAAACCTGCATTGAAATCTTAACTGATAATGAGATAATGAGAAATGATTTTGTGGCCATGGCCAACGGGATTTTATACTGAGCTTGCTAGAAATACTGCTTTTATTGCTGATGGGCTGCAATTTCAGAAATGGGCAAATGCTGTGCTCTTCATGCAGGCTCCCTATTAAAAGCAAAAGAAAAAAAATGCTTTTGCAGGGTTACAGCCCTTTAGTTTCTTGCTTTTTTGATTTTGGTTGGGTTTTATTGGAGGGGGCAAGAAATCAGGGATGGATTTTTTTTGTTGTTTTATTTGTTTGTTTTTCTAACTGGAATTCAAGCCCCTATAGGCAGCAGCAGGATGTTGAGTCCTTATCAGTCTATGGATCTGTTTTGACAAAATGCTCACTTTCCCAGAAAATTGCCTTCAGTGAGGCTGGCTAGTAGTGGATTTTTAGGGAAGCCACCGTCTGAAAACCAAGGATTTAAAGAATTCCTGAGATGCATGTTGCCACTGATCCAGTGTGTCATTCATACTTGACAGGCATTTCTTCACATTAATTTGTTTAATCAATGTTAGAAGCAACCTATGTTTTGGCTTTAAGAGCATTACACTGCCTTGCACAACTGAGCTCTGCATATCAATGCATTGGATGTATGGACCTGCCTTATTTGGGATCCAAATTCATAGGAAAAGACAAGGACAATTCATGGGCAGGAAGCAGAAATGTAGATGGAACAAATTTAGAGGAATAAACACTGAAAAAATGGTGAATTTTTAATGCTCTAGATCACCAATCATCATCCAAAAGAATACAAAGGAGTGCGTTGAAGTTCTTGCAAGGCAAAGACAGAATTCATTATTTGGTAATAGTAGCCCACAATGGGAACAGGACCACTGTGCATCCTCATATTTCTTTAGGAAGTGGCTACTTTCAATGTTAATTAAAAAAAAAAAATAAAATAGAGAATAAAAAGACAGAAGGGGAGAGGAAGAGAGGCAATTTATCCTTGTTAGTAACACTTTGGTTAACAATGTCATGTCTGATATTCATTTTCAGAAACATTGGAGAATTCAGAGCTATAGTACAATATCATGAGGATAGGTTTGACTCATGTGTTAGGATAAGAGGGAGTGCCTCTGTTTGTATTAGCTGGAGGAGGATTGTGAACTATTATCTTACTTTGTTATCTGAGCTAGGAGTGTACAAGGAAGTTTCTTCTACTAATGGTTGAGCCGCTCTTCAGATAAAGCTCTCCACAGGATCCCTGTAGCCCTAATTAATCAGCTGTTAAAACAGTAGGTGATAGACAGGCTTGCTTTAAGTTTGAATTGCCTGCAATCAGAGATAACAGGTGAGTCCCATTTGGCAGTGAGATATGGAAGTAGAAGAGTGATCTGTTATCAAAATGAATATGGCATTCAAATCAAAACTGAAGTTTGCAGAAGGAACCAGTGAAGTAAAATAAGGGAGAATCTTTTTTACTTTGAAGGGTCAAAATACCTTCACTTTGGTGATGGCTTTAAACAGGTTTGAATCCATTCTGTAAACCTTTATACTAAGTGCATGCATCATCAAAATAAATTCTGGCTGCTGGAGAACACTTGTCATTCCAGCAGTTGTTGGAATCACTGGCGGGTGGCACTAACAAGGCCCTGTAGCTGCTGCTGCTGCTGCCACAGGACAGGCTCTGGCCAGCACACCCAGCCAGCCCAGGAGCTGCAGGTTAAATAGCTGTGTTTGAGTCAGGAATTTAACGTTTCCTTTTGTGTCACTGCTCTAACCATCAGGCTGTAGAGCAACTTCTTTCCTTACTCAGTTCATATTTAATAAATTATGCAGAATAGGAGAGCACCAGTGGTGAAGTGGGAATATTTTATCCCGGAAGGTGTGTCACTTACACGGGTGTTATGGCAGATCTCGGCTTGAGTCCTGCTCTGCTGGGTTTACAGCCACAATGAATGACCCTTTCTATCTTCAGCATTAAAAAACAGAAAAATTGGAGGGATAATGGCAAACTTTTAGGGCAGTGGGTACCTGGTTTATTTTAAAACATTTTATTTTTTACTTGTTTGTACTACACCAACAATCAGAAGCATCTTTCAGGACTGGTGCCAGAGCTAGTTGCTCCACAAATTGTGATAAAAATCTACTCTTAGTCTAGATTCAATTTCCATTTTAAATTCTCTGGAGGTAACATGAGGGTACCTGCTTCAGAGAGGTGTTCAGAGTGCCTGAGAGATGGATCTCTCTAAAAATGACCCAATGTCCTTCATGTCTTTCAGCTTGGTCATTGTTTGATAGTCCCATGGTCACAGTGGGACAGAAGTCACTCTGAACTAGAAATACTGTTTATTTTCTTTGACTCCTCTATATGTAGGTGAATATTCTTCCATGACCTCATTGTTTAGTCTTAAGACTGATGCCTACCCATGCTTCAGGAGTTAAATTACCACTTGTCTCATAGAAATGAAAGCAAGTTGGTCACTGATCATGTAATAGTCACAAATAGGCCAGCAGCATGGGCAATAGCCTTTTCTTCAGGTCACATATCCTTTTGGGTTTTTTTTCAAATGGGCTCCAGACCCCAGTCTTAATTATCACTGGAAATCTCTGTAACCATAATCAGTGCATGTTCATTTGCATATTCTTTCTTGCATGTCTCTGTCACTGGGACACAGAGTTCTCTTTTCCACCTTCACTACGGGCACAATTGTCTTTCTTTTGCCTTGCATGTTCTATGGTATGAAACCTTTATTTATTGGCTCTTACCTCTTCTAGAAAGTAAATCCTCCTCATGTTCTAGTACTTGTCATGCTTTCCAAATCTGGGGGCTAGTGTTGCTGTCCTTTTTGTATGGAGGCATGTTTCCACTGGATAACACTTCTTTTTCCTTTGAATGTTTCCATGGGCATGCCACTGCTTTCAGCTATGACTATAAAATTTCTGCTTTCTTTTTTTTCTGCACCCATAAGCCCTATTCCCTCCTCAAAGTCTCATTCTGTTTTGGTTGATGCTTCTCATCAAATACCTGTATCTGATGTTTGAGAATTTTAGATGTTATTTTTGACACCTGAGTTTGACTTGCTCCTAATTCTTTTTCACTGATTAAATGGTAAGGAAAAGAAAGTTTTAACTTTCCGCTTTTCTTTTCATCCCTCAGTGTTCAGCTCTCTGTACTGATTCAAGTCTCAGCTCTGCTGTGCCCTCAGGTGTACTTCTGAAAATCCAGCATCCTGGTGGCCACTCCTTTTGATGCAATGTGTTTGCTCTGTTTCAAGGTGCTGCTTGGCCCCTCAGATAATCATGCTTCTTTTCTTGTGGCGTCTCTTTTAGGTTGACTGCTTCCTGCATGTATCGCCTACCACCTGGTGGGTAATAATGTGAGAGTACTTCATGTTTCTAAAATTAAACTCTCTTTTATTCAGAAAACTCTTTAGAGAGCTGTTGCAATTCATTTGCTGCTGCTGTAGTAGCCATGTGCAGGTAAACCAGCTCTGCAGGGTACTGGCCCAGCTTTCTCCCAGGAGCAATCCGGGTTCCACATCAGTCGCTACCCACGGAGCCCGCAGCTGCTCGGCAGCAGATCAGCAGGACACAGCCATTTCGCTGATTTCCTCTCCAGTCCCATGCACATTGCTCCCAGGTACCACTGGCTAGGTTTTCAATAGCCTTCCTCTGCCTGGGATCCAGCTGGAAGAAGAAGAGTGACTGTACAAAAGTCACCCTGCCTTGACACACAGCAAAGTGCAGGAGGGATGCAGACCTCACTCCTGTGAGCCCACGGGTGTGTGACTGATGTGATGTCCCTGTTCCTGCCAAACATTCAGAGCAGGTTTACCCACTGCTGTCAAAAAATCACACTTTCAGGACTTGTATTTTGCTTCTTCTTTAGTTATAGACCACGGAATGAAACGGTACCACTTGGAAGTCTAATGTTCCTATTTATACATTTAACCATTAACTAGACACACACATACATGTGTGTGCACCCACACAGAGGCTATATTAAAGACATATTACAAGAAACATTTCCAGCACAGGGATTTAGCTGTGTGAATCCCATTAACAATAATGGGAGTTGTTCCCCTAAATCCCCATGTATCTCGTTAAAATATACCTATTAGTGACAGGCTGAAGCCTACAAAACCCAGCAGTTTCCAAGTTAAAACTGAAACTTCATCATTAACTTACCCTATTGTGCCTAGGTAATGCAACACCCTTTAACTTCTCAAATTCAAAGGTGTCTTTTCTCCATTGAACTTAAAACAAATCTTGTCTTGTTAATACAATAGGTTCTGCTATATATAGCCCACTCTGTAACTCTTGATCATGTTGGAAATGTTTTCTCTCTCAAGCAATACCATCTATGAAGGGACAGTGTTACCAAAATATCTTTAAAACCTTTAGGAGAAGAAGAATATAAAATATAAATGGCCTAATGCATTTTCTAATAGCAGTTCATAACATTGAAGTATGACAATGATGAAATGTCCGATACTGAATCACAGTTCTTGGCATAAAGAATTCTCAATGTATAAAACACAAGTCACTCCAGATGAGTGAACACCTAAGGAAACCAGATACATGAAGGAAACTTTATTTACAGTAAACTCATTTATCAATGTCATTATGACAGAAAGAAACCTTAAACTGTGTGCTCCAAGCATTCCCCAGTGCAGTTACGTGCATGCTAGACAAGATGAGGTTGTGTCTGTGTATGATGAAGGTCTGCACTGTCCATGGTGTAGAGCATTCTAGAGACCATGAAGCTAAGAGTAAATGAGCTGGCTTGACTGTCCCCTGTAGAGTTGCCTTTCCTGAGAGCTGTTCCTGAGTTACTGGAGAGAGTGGATTTAAAGTAGAGTAGCATGTGTGGAGGTCTGTACTAATGCTGTTGTGTTGTTTCTGATATGTGGAACAAGCTCACTTGCTGTTGGCTCAGGTAACTGCCCTGCAGATGTAATAGAAAACCATGCTTTTATACCTTTGATAAAGGTATAACTTTCTCAGCTTTGATAGGAAGCTGAAATAAGGAGTACCAGCAGAAACAGGATCCACAGTGATATATAGTGGTGAAATATTTGGAACATACCCACATTAAATATAATTTTCTCCAAGTTTAGCAGTAGAGATAAAAGGGTTACAGTGAACATGAGTATCAGATCCAGTAAGTCCTGCTTGTTTTGAGTTGAGCATGGCACAAAAATAGACATCCACGCAGCCCCACTTCTGTTGCTTTCAATTTTCACTGCAGTGGAAACTGTCCTTTACCTCTGGGCTGGAAGCAATGGGTGAAAATATTGTCCCATGCAAGAAGAAAATACTGTAATTACACTGTATGTGAATGTTTATTTTCCCCTTTCCTCCCCCAGCATAGATCTCTGTTTTGATATATTGCAAATAATTTTTCTGGCTCTAGGGCCCCTCTAGGGTCCCTGTTAACCTGTGACCAGAACTCCAGCTCTCAACAAAATGCGCTCCCTGCTAGAGCAGCACATGAGTCTGTTGGGTCTGGAGGAGCTCCGGTAGGGCTTCTTCCAGTAGCTTAACCATTAACAATAAGCAGTGAAATGAGTCATCCATACTTTATTTTTAATTAGAGCTGCAGCGAGCTCAAGCTTGAGATTTTTTTTGCCTGCAGAGCTCAGGAGCTGAAACCAGCAGCACTCCTCTGGTCCTGGCTGTGCAGGGATTTCTGTAGAGCAACATCCTCACATCGTTGTGGATACAAACAGTGGAGCAAAACCAGCACAACACACAGATTAGCAGGAGCAAGTTAGCATAATTCCTGTTGGCTTAGTTTGGCTGGAGATGTTTTACTTGCTCTATTTCTGATTTCCCTCTTGCACACCCACCTTGCATCCGGAACTCTGGCTCCCCACTCCAAACATAAGCCCAGATAATGAACACTGGATAAAGGGGAAATGATTCTTTATATTTGAGAGTTGCTTGTTTTAAATATATTTAATTGATTATATTTTGCACAAGCTTAACAATCTTGATATGAAGTTTTCAAGCCACAAGCTGGATGGAGAGATATCTCCACTGACTCCTGTAGTCAAATGATAAGTTTACATTTTAACCACCTTTTGTATTCATTTCACGTGCAGCCCATGAAGCCTAGAGCTTCCTGTATGAAACAGAGTTCTGATGAACAACCCCTGACAGGCCCCAAGAACCACTAAAAAATCATAAATGAGGAGTTTAAAATGAGGAGTGAATTCAGTGCTCACCTGTACTGCAGTGCACCCTTGCAAAAGCAACACTGCCGTCAGTCTGCTGTGCTCGTACAGATGGTGGCTTTAAAGGAAGGTATTTCTTGGAATGTATTGGAAAGCAGTGTTGAAAACATGTGGTCTTTGGCATTTTCTTACATCTTGGTGAACAAAAATCTGCAATAGAGAGTTAGTTCCTTTTTTTATCTGGCTTGCTGTTATCTGTAGAGGGAAATCCAGCTTGTTAAGCCTGTGTGCTTTGCGATGTTGGTGCCAAGCAGTTGGGTGCTGCCTGTCAGAGCCCTGGACCTGGCTCTGGTGGCCTCCATCAGCTAAGCCACAGCAGCTCTTTGCTCTCCTTCTTCCTCTCCCCATGTTTTATTTTGTCTCTTGTTTTGGAAGTTTGTTGGGGCAGAAAATATGAGATTTCTGAGATGTTATCCTTAATTTCAGCAAGCGGGACCATAGTGAAGGTCATGCTGCTCGTTATATATATGCAATACTCCATGTCCTACAATTGTTCTCTTCTACTGATGCATTAGGCAGGTAATGATTTAAGCTTCTTCTTATAGGCACGTTCATTTTTAGCCTGGGTTGCACTGGGATTTCTTTTGCATCCCTAGTTAATGGGTGGGAGGACAGGTTGTGATAGAACAACCAGTGCTGTAATGTTGAAAGGGTAGGAAGCAAGCTGTGCTGGGCCAAGGACCCGGGCTCTGCAGAGTGCTTCAAAGCAGCACACAAAATACTAATCAAACAGTCAGGTGCTTCTTTCTGCACAGCCTAAAGGCAGAATGCCTTGTTCTGGGTGCAGGCAGAGTCACGCTCCCCATGAGGTTTCTGTGGCTCGGGCTTAGATGGCTCTGGCACTACTTTTGCTTAGAGGGCAGAGACAGTCCTTGGTGAGAGGGGGAGCAGGGAAGAGCCCTGAACCCCAGCTGATGATGCTCCTTCTCATCGCTGCAGCTACTCCAGGTGTCCTGGGAGAGAAGCTGGGCTGGCACACATGTTGTGTGTGGCCAGTGATGGTTCCATTCAGGCAGAAGAAGTGGTGTGCAGACCCACAGCAGGGAAGGGCATATGGCTATAGGCAAGAAGACACAGCTCACTCAAATGGGGTGGCATTTGGCAGTAAAACTCTTGTCTGGACGCCTCATGGAAATGGTGCCCTGGAATGCCAGTGGGATACATCAACTGGAGACATGCATCTTCTTGCTGGACTGTGCTAGTTTAGGCTGCAGAATATTTGATATTTCCTTTATGAAGCATAGCCTTGATAAAAGACCTCAGTTCTTAGCATCTTTCATGCAAAGAGACACACTGTATAACACAATTACAGAGGTAAGTGCCAATAAGAGCAGATCAGGGTGAGGGGACACTAATTTGTACAGAAAATGGAGAAGAACAAACACAAGGATGGTTAAGACAAGGAGTTAGAGATGGAGATATCACATTTGGTGGACAATACCTGAAAATGAGTACCCTTATGTTGTATAATAGGACCATGAGGAGGACAGTGCAGTGTGGGGAAAGTGCAGGAGAAAAGGTCAGTGAGGGGGGCTGGTTACAAGTCCAACAGTAATGTAGAGTTTTAAAGCCAAGTGGCATAAAAGCTTCTACACTAAGAGGACTGTCTTTGTGCAGGAACCAGCCAATATCTGCTTCTGATAAGGGATTACATCTTTCCCCGCCTCTGTCTTTTGACCCCCACCTCTCTATGCACCTTATTATGACTATTACAAGTTTTGGTAGTAAAATCCAAATTACTGAATGGTTAAAAATTGTATTTGAGAGTACTTATATATTGACTTGTCATTACTGTAAATTTTTATGTCTTCATGTAGTTAATTTAACCTTCCCGGGAGAGAGTTGGATGGCAGCATTCAAAATCATTTGGTTTCCTTCCTTTACAACTGGTTTGAATTGCTCTAATTGAAACCAGCATTATTTTGTTTGATCTTGTAATTAAACAATGTAATTTATATTAATCCATTAAATACTTTGGCTAATTGCTTTTACAATGATTGTATCTTGGCCTTTTTTCTTTTAAATTAATATTGGAACCAAGCGGTTATCTGCTGAAAACCAATAAACCACAAGTGAAGAAAAGATCTCTTTTACTTGTGGGGATTTTAATTTTTGTTTATTTGATAAAAGCTGTATTACAATATAGACACAGAAGCCCTGATGTAGCCAGATGTTTAAGGATACCATTCCACTGTTGCTCAGTAAACTTTGTGTGGCTTTCTTGACTCAGAGTCTAAATGACGAAAAGCCAGGCTTTTGTTGGAAATTAAACATTTACATCTCAGGGAGGAAAAAGATGGTCTCATGCTAGCAAAAGAAATTGGTTTTATTCCTGTTTCCATATCCCTGGCCTTCAGAGAGCAGCCTTGCTTAGCTGCTCATCCTAAGCCCTGTCTGCTCATTGTGTATGGCTGGGGACACTTTCCAAGGAATGGCACGAGGCAGTAGCAGCTGTAAACTACACTCAGATGCATGGGCTTTAGGTGACTAATGAAGTACAACAAATAATGCAGAGCAAACAGTCAGCTTTGCAGTCTCTCTTGAAGTTGAATTCTATTTATATGCATTGAGATAGCATTCGTTCATAGGAATACGTTTGCAGAGATCAGATTGCGAACTACTTGAGAACCTGAAAGGTTGGTTCTCTTATGCTTTAAAAATCTGTTCCCAGTTCACATGCCTGGGTATAATTGGACTTGCTGAGGTTAAGATCACTGTGTAGGAATACCCAGGAAGGGCATGCCCTAGTGAGAAGTTCAAAAAGGACCCACCTGTTGAAGTGAATTCTTTCTTTTGCACTTGTGGTCCCTATTTATTGCCTTGCCATATATAATTCAAACTGAGAACCTGCCTGACCATATAGGAAAGTACATATCAAAATAATCAATGGTGAGAAATAAAATGGTTGAGAATGTGAAACTAATTCTTCAGAATAAAATAATTTTCTTCTAGATGTGCCGGAGTTCAGATATTTTTAGGAAGCTCACCTCTACCACTTGTCAGCAGAAGGCCTGTCAGGTTAAAAAGAGTGAAAAAAGTGACAAGCAGAATGTTTGACAAAGGTAGGAGCAAAGAGCAGATGACAGAAGATATGCCCATGATGATTGATTTGTGGTGGTTATTTTCCTATCTCTGTTTTGCTTATTTTTATTATCATTTTGAACAACCGCAGCCATGAGCTGGTTTTGTATGGAGCAGTTCTCTCCCAGGTGTTCACTTGCTGTGGTATATGTGTACATTTGGGCTGTGCCATGAGTGACATTTTGCAGCATATTCATTGTTCCTATGCTGAGTGGGGAAGACAGCTTGGTGTTGCTGGAACAGGCAATAGATTTGCATCTGAGGGAGATCCTTCAAAATGGTGATCTGCAGGTGTTCAAACCCTCCCTGCTGAGGACAAACTTGATTGTTTCACATCCATCTCACTGATCAGCAGCCCCAGGTCCCTGTTCAGTGCTTTGCTTTGTTGCTGAGCTTGTAATTTCTAAGGCCCATAACAGAAGGACTGCATGAGTTAAAATTTACCATGTATTTCATAGGTGTTTATTGCTGCTTTATGCACTGCCCTCTAATACCTCTGTGTTGGTGTTACCATAACATAATTGAATCACATATATTACAATTTTCCCATCTGTCATTGTTGCTTTTCTCAAGCATTCTTATTTTGTTGATCTGGCCCAGACAGACATGCTTTCCCTACCCATCCTTCTATCCATTGAAAAAAAAAAGAACAAAACTGTGTAGTTTTAATCTTACTTCTTACAGTATTTCTGGTAAATTTTAGTTGGATTAGACTAATTTCTTATGGCCTCATTTTGTCTTTTTATTTCTGTATTCTAGCACTAATTACTAGTGATGTGATTAATGTTCCGCATACCTGGAAACTTTGTTCTTTCTGGTTTTGAGATGATGTTAATTAATCCAACTTTGAAAATATACTTGTAGTCCTGATCATGTGTCACATTTCTTATTCTTTCTGGAAACCAGAGGCTATATAAAAACTGAGTAATTAGAGATATATTTATGCAACTATGCCTGCAGAAACTTTCAGTCTAGGTATCACTGTCAGAAGTACCAACTGCATTTAAGAGGATGACTGTAACTAAGGCTTTTAAACATTTATTTTATAAAGGATAAAAGCAAAGGCTATATTATCATTCCAGTGTCTTTTCATAGGACTGTAGTGAGGGGTTGTTCAGTTCAAAGGAACAAACCCCACACCATAAACCACTCTTGAAAAATGTCAGGTTTGTTCCGACACATTTTTTAAATGTCTAATCAGTATGTTAAGTTGTTTTGGGATTTATTGTATTGATAGCCCTCTGTGTACAAGTATTAAGTTGCATTAAAGTGCCATAGTTTTGTTGATTTTAGAGAGAGCAAGATCATCACATAATAGCAATTTTGAAGAAAATTAACAAGTACACTGGATGCAATACATGCAGCCACATCTCTTACTATGCTGCTGGAAGGTGGTCGGATATGACAAGGATAGAGTTGTTCAGGAACACAGAGAAGAAAGAATAGCTGTTACTTTCAGAACACTCTGGTTTATCTTGCAATGTCTGTTTTCTTTGCAGAATCACTAATGCTCACTATTACTGGACTTGTTAAAGTGACCTTTAAATTGCTTTACAGATATCGACTTGTGGATGCAATCTACCTTTGCACAATAGTCAATTGTCCATCCCAACTTAAACAAAACAAAAAACCAGAGTGCATTTCAAAGTATTTAAAGCAAACTCCTTCAAGGATTTGTAAGCATGTCCTTAGCTTTGCAATAATGTCACCCTTTAGACAAGGTTAGGAGTGATTTTTGCCTTGGATAATGGCTAAAACCTTGGAAGATTTAAAGCTTTCCCCCTCTCCCCTTCTAGATTATGGCAATACATGAGATAGCACACAATCTTTATTGAACTTCATGTGTGTATATATCTCTACACACTTATGTAAATAAATGTATATGTATAAATACGCACCGCTTGGAGCAGGATCTAACAAGAATTTGTACAGTTGAGGGCAAATCTTTTTCTCTGCTCATAATTCTGATGCAGCAGCCATCTGTCCACAGCTGGGTGGGTATCTGCCCTCTCTCCTCTCCTCAGCTGTTGGCATGGTCTCCCCCAAACTCATCCAGTCAGGTTAGAAAAGTGGCAGAAGGCAGGGCTTTTGTTCCCAGGTCACGCTGGGACAACCTTGGAGCGCCCAGCCACAGTGCAGCCAGCACATCTGTGGGACAGTATTCACTAACCTGTGCACCAAAGGTCATCACAGGAAAACAAGGTGGGCTTCTGGGGGATTACTGTCCCATCCATAATATTTCAGATTTACACACTTCATTCCCAGATCAAAATCTAACTAAAACTTCAGTGCTAATTATTCTGTAAATTAAGATGGGCAAAGGCTTTCCCTTCGTTGGTATGACACTTTCAAAAATTTTGGCATGGAATATCATTTCAAGAGAAGAGGTCTGGATATATATGGCCTCATACGTTTCTTACCTCCTATACATTATTACAGTTCTGTATTTTTTGGCAGCAATATCCCAAGTGATGTGACTGATATTTCAATTATGTTTTGACCCCCAGCCTATAGATATTAACCCAGATGAATGACTCTGATCAATCTTTCCCCAGCCTGAAGCTAGTTTCATTGTCTGTATCAACAGAGTAGAGCTGGTGTTACGATCCTGCAGTGGACTCTCAACACCACTTATGGTATGAGTTGTGAAAGCTGATGCTACTTGGTACAGAATGACTATTGCTGTTATTTGTCATCTATACACTGCTACTGCTGTTTGTGAGGCTTTGAAGAAAACAGATCCCTGACCTTGAGGGGCCTCGATGTTGCTGGTGGGGGAATGTAGGAGAGGTGTCAAATGAGAGCCTGAAGTGAGGGGAGGGTGATGTTTGTGGGAAGGGTGAGTGTGAGTGTGGGTAAAGCACTGAGGAACATTTGGTTATTTAAAGCTCGTTTGGATAGGCTAGATTCTCAGCCTTGTTCATTAAGGTGAGTGTTGGCCTGAGGGCTCTGAGGTTTCCTCTGCACAGAGGAAAGTCCTCCTGATGGGAAGCAGTGTGAGCCCAGCTGATCCCTCCTTTGGAGGGCACACAGCAGTGCTGGGGGAGTGTGCTGCCACCAGCCCTGCTGCTGAGATGGTCTCCTGGAAGCCTCAGGGTGGCACACAAAGGTGATTGAGCTGCAGGCTGGCTCAACCACCCTCTCAAGATATTTGGGAATACCTCAGCTTTCCTCAGTCTTGTCCTGAAGCAAGTCTAATGGGACAAAAGGCAGCCCACAGAAGTTGCCACATTCCAGAGGTAGATAGTGACATTCCAGCATCCCCTGAAGGCAAAGAGTAGAAACTCTTTTAATGAGAGGAAAAAATATACTGAACCAGGCTTATGAACTGTAAAGCACAGAGACTGGAAAAAGGCAGTTATGTAACTACTTGAAAAATAATTTTTCTCTATGCAGAAACTGAGAGAAAAATACACTTTTGCTGTGAATATCCAAATATTCTAAGTAGAGAATAATTGTCCTCATATTCCATGGCAGAGGCAAAATCCCTGATGCAGGGAGGATGAGACTCTGTTTGTTGTGCTGGATCTTCAGTATTGGACACAGTGAATGGTTCAGGTATCCAGTCAGGTCCCTGGATGTCAACATAACAGCAGGCATGCCCCTTGATCCACAGAAAATGCAAGATAATTTAACATAGTTTGGTCAAGACATAAGGGTAGACTTAGCTACAGTCTTGCTTATATTTAGTAAATACAAAATATTTAATAATTAAAATGTCCTCATACACTGGAAATCTGAAATTTCTCTTAAGGCAAAAGACAGAATTAAGAGCTGGTGTAAGTATATTGAATTCCACCTTTACAGTTGTGTTCACTCAGACCTGATTTTGACCCTAAATTAATCATAAGGGACTAAATTTAACTGAACATAAATGTACTTGTATATGCATGTATACATAAAAAGGCACAAAAAGGTGCAGTTAGCATAGAAAATAAAATGCAGCTAATTATTGCAGATCTTTTTAAAGTATGTTTGCAAGTGATGTGTTTTCAAAACAAGCTAAACAATAATTCATCAACTTGTGTACCACATGCTGGCTGATGAATAAAGTCAGGAATCAGGAAGCGAATGTAAATATGGGGTCTAATTCCCAACTGCCAAATTAGAAGTATTTTGTGCCCACTTTGCACAGGTGCAAGTGAAAACATAAGTTAAAAAACAGCTGGGAATCTGGTCTCACAGTCTGTTGTACTGTTCAAATAATTGAATTCAAAGTGTGGTTACTGACTAACTAAAGCCTCTCCAACTGTATTGGTCCTCATTTCCCAACTCCAGCCCTGAGACAAGACCAGGCCATTTGAGAAGATTGTTGTTCAAGCTTATCCTTTCAATCAAAATCTGCAGGAAAAAAAAAAAAAAGCCAGTTTCTTTTACGGTGGCAGTTAATCTGTCAGGAGCAGATTCAAGTTTTGGCAAAGATCTGTGGTGAGATAAAATGAAAAAGCTGCCAAACAGCATTGTTAGCACGGGGAGGAGGAAGGGAGGGGAGCTGACACGACTTCCCCAAGTTAAATGCCAAGCACACCTACATCGTTTTCAATCAGGCCATGTGAAAACCAGGATATTTATAGCTGTAGTAAGTTTTAGTGCTCCTTTACCCTGGGGGCAGTGTGTTCATGGCAGAAATGGGTTCATAATAGCTAATGCTAGTTTTGAGAACATTTTTATAGTTAAGTGAGTATAGCATAACATGCTAATAGCTTTTAAATAAAGCACATCTAAACAGTTGGTTTGCAGTGCGATGTGATTTACAGCTTAGCACAGTATTTTTATAATCTCAGCTTCATAGTTTATTTTGAAATGCATTTCTTTCCTCTCATGCCATTGTCCCCTGCATTTGAAATCTGGAAAAATTTGGTGGCAATTTTAGGATGGTGACTTAATTAAGACACTATCTCTTTCTAATGGGATTTAAAAATATGTCTTCAACCCTGTTTAGATGGCTGCTGCTGAGTGAAAATGGGTATTTATGAGTGGGATTGCCTTGGTGGGATGCTAAGTCTGCTAAGTCAGAAACAACATGGGTTTAAGGGGAGATATTAATAAATATCTCTGTAAGCCTGCATCATATTCAGTACCAACCTCACCTGACTGTAATTTTTGTTTTTTTTTTTTTTAATGGGGGTCTGGAACATAAACTACTAAAATAATACAAAAATTAAAGACCAGGCCAGTGTACAATTTCTGTACAGTGTCCTCACCCCACTATTCCACCCTGTAATGCAGGATCCCTGGAGCCACTCTCTCTTGCCCTTTCCTTGTGTCTGGGGCAAAGCTGCTCCCAGACACCTGGATTAGCTGTGACAGTGCTGTTTGCTGCTGAGGGGGAGGACAGGAGGCTTTCCTTCCCTGGGCTTCCCCTCAGTAACCTGAACACTGCTCTTGTATTTGAGTCCAGAAACTTTGTGCTGCCCAGAGCACAATCTGGCTGGTGCTGCAGAGCCTGGTGGTGCCTGGTGAGGGCTGCTGAGCCTCCTGCTGTGCGATCCTGCCTCCTCCAGCCTCCATCTGTCTGTGCCAACTGTCAGCTCTGCTCTTTGCTGCCCACCCGGGGCTTTAGGGCACAGTCTGCTCTTTTGGGAGTCAGCATTGGAAGGGACAATCAGGGTTACCAAGACCACTGTGTTGTAACTGCAAGTGTTTGTGGAGGTTTTTCCTGTGTAGACGACACCTGGTAGGACCCTTGGCCAGAATAATGCAGCTAAATTTATTAGTAAACACTACATGGCCAATTCAGTGTTGCCATACTCTGACTCCACAGAGATTCCCTGAATTTCATTTGCAGTTTCAATGTGAGCATGCAGAACAGCATACTGGGTTACAGGGGCATGCTTAGATCATGTGTTTTAAGTGTCTCTCTTCTCACAAGCTTGCATTGTTATTCTCCATTATTTTCAAAAGATCATAATTTAGGTAGAGAAGTGTTTCAGGGGTTAAAAGTGCATCCCTAAGGCAGTGTGTCATTGGTGTAGTCATGCACTGAGTGCATAGCTGACATAGCACTCTGCTCTCTGGCTGGGTACCTTCTAATGAGATCTTTTGAAGATGTCAGCTGTTTGCAAAAAATGTGAAGGAAATCTGGGATAAACAGAATGTTCATCTTTTGTGTGTCTCTTAGCTCCATTTTCTCTTCATAGTCTTCAATTTTTAGCCAGTATTTTTCTCCCCTAGAACTGGTCAAGCTTGTTTAAGGGAAAATTAGGTTTTACTGTCTGTATTCCTCGTGAGTCTCAGACAGCTTGATCAGTTTTAATTACAGGAATGAACAGACTTGATTGTAACCTCTTACTGGGTTTGTACCAGAGCAAAAATCCCACCAAGATTTCCAGAATCTTTTGGGTGTGGTAACTATGCAAAACATAGTCTACAAGGTAAAATAATGAAAATATTAGGAAAGACTTTTCCCTGACCATGGGAAAAGATTTCTACATCTAAGAACAAATAGTTCATGTCAGCGGAAACATTTGGGAGTTCATGCCCAGAAGAGGTCACTTATAGTAGGGCACAGGTCAAGAATCAGTCCTGAGAGAATTTAGACAGTAAGAACCTTAAAGTAGGAACATGGAGTCAAGTGATAACATTTGCCAATGACACAATCTTGTGAGGAGCAGGATAGCATGAGGTCAAAAGATGGTAAAATTCAAAATAACTGAAATAAACTAATAAAATGTGTAGATAGGTGACTTATGGAATCTGGTTTAGAGAAATTGAACTTTCACACAGCTACCTGGTGTCCTGCACAGGTAGGAATTTCTCCTACCTATGGCAGCTGGATCCTTTGTAAACTTGAAGCATAAGGAGCAGACGTGGCTACATGAGTCTAATCTCCAGCCACACCAGGAGCAGTGAGTGGGAAATGCGGTCGTAAATCCCAAGTGACTACTCTCATGCATGCAAAGGCTTGTTGGGAAGCATCTGGACACTTGGAAGAAGCTATTGAATTAGTTGCTAAGTAGAGACATCACTGAGAGTTTCTTGTGGCAAATGCATTTTCAGTGGATAGAGATTGCCATCCCTTGTGCAGAGTGTACTGCTGTGAAGAAGGATACAGTAAATATTTTTTACTGGATGTTTTAGGAAATATCCTTTACTGGATCCTTTTTTTAAATGGTGTAAAGCACAATATGTCTAACATTGATATGCTTTGAAATGTTTCATAATGTGTGTTTAATGGCAGCTACACATAAATCCATTCATCTTCCATCATTGTTCAGATTTTCTAATTACAAATTGACGGTTGATCTTGTGTTTTTAATTTCAAAGCTGCTATCTACTCTCTCTTTTTTTTTTTTTTTTTAAACTGCCATACAGTAAGATTGAGAAATTGAGTTGGCTAGGACTGCTGAGTAACCCCATGAACTAATGAAGTAAACATTTGCAACCACTGTGACATGGAAATCATCCAGCTCTCCCTGGTGTACACCTGCAGAAACCTGTGATTCACCTCTGAGTCACTCTGCAAATGTTACAAGGGCAGAGCTGACAGCCGTGTAGAGGGCTCACTCTGCTGCCAGTTCTCTCCTTCTCCCCTGGAATAATGACATTAATGATGCTTCCAAATGGCTCATGGGGTTGCAAAATGAGAGATCTCAAAATCCATGCAGCAGCTTGATTTCCTAATAGGATGCATTAAGTAGAACATTGCATGTTTTACAGGCTGAAGTTGATTAGAAAATAAGACTTAAAATATGTAGCTAAAGTGGTTAGAAAAATGGGGTTTGGAAGCTCAGATCAAAGCTTTACAGGAGGGTGATTAAATAAATAAAAAGTTTAAGCCTAACTGAGCAAATAATTGCACATCCTCTGAAAAGAACTGTTCACAGGGATTGATCAAATGTGAGTCACCCCAGGCACAGATGTCTTTCTAAGAATATTCCATTTAATTTTCTTAATGTACACCAAAGCAAAGAGATACTGGTGCTGATCAGTGAATGCTCTTGTTTGCATAAGGAAAAGCTCTTTAAAAATAATGGAGAATGTAAAAAATCACAAATCAAGTAACCACCAAAGAAGTGATTCTGTTCCTGTTGTCTAACAGGGATAATTTCCTCTTTAGCAGTGATTTACCCCACTTATTACAAGATGTGGGCTTCCTTTTCCTTGGTGTATACTAGAAACACACAGCATGTGTTCAAAACTTAAAAGAAATGTAATCTCATGGCAGACTTTGTTCTTAAGAGTCAATTTGTCCTTTCCTTTGGAAACATCAGCCTTGGTAGACTGGTAAGAATCTTAGAAGCAAAAAGTAAATACTAAAAGTTCATGAGGTTCTTACGGTGCATGATTGTCCTTAGGTAAGGAATGGGTTTGAGTACAAAGTGCAACAGACTGGAGGTGAAGAGGATATCTGTAGAGGGGAATCACATTCCCTGGGGACAGATGTTTTGGAAAGCCTTTCCCCTTCCTGCCTTTGGCATTGGTTTTTGTAAATCCACCTGCAAACCCCTGTCCTCTGAAGGGTGTGTATAGAGGGAGGCTGCATTGATGTTACAGATGACAGCCTGGTAGGGAAATTCTGCCCTTCAGGGTTTTGGCGTGTGTTCTATTTATTGCAACAAAGCCAGAATTTCACCTTTGCTGTTTCTGAAGGACAAAGAGTATTAGCAGGGAGCTTGGCTTCTTCATTTCTCAGACCTCCTTCTTACACAGGCAGTGCTGATGGAGTGAAGGTGGGTAACAAGTAAGAAACAAGTCAGACTTGACAAAAATGAGGTTATGCAAAAAACCCCCCCAAATACTAAGATCCTTAGAAATGAGCTCTGAGCATGATCCTGAGACACAGAACAGTCCTGTTAAATGTGCCATACAGATGTTGGGTATCTCATTGACTGGATTATATTCCTTATTCAAACACTTATGTTTTGCTTTACTTTGCTCTTTGAGGACCAGCTGTTAAATAAGAGAAACACAAAGGAAATGCAGGCTGCTCCTGTGTTCTCCTCTATCACACCCTTCATGTCTCAGCAGATTGCAGTAGGCATCTTCTTGTTGTTCCCAGCAAACTGACAGTGGTAGGTCTGGAGCATCCATTGGATGGTTAGAGTTGATAATAAAATTGACTATTGAGTTTCACTTTAATGAGTGCCTGGGAACCATGAATAAATCTGCTTGTTCTTAATAACAGAGGATACCTGACCCTCTGTCTTGAGCTCTTTTATTTCATATAATACCTAATTTCTGAAGGCAGCTGATATTTTGGCACTGCACCCTCCCTTCTCTCTTCCTCCTTCACCTTCGTGTCAGGCATTCTTGTACTTGCTTTTGGTATTAGCTGAAATCTAATCTGAGGGAGACAGTTCAGAAATTGTCTTGCTGAAGTGCTGTGTAGGTTTTGGTACATCTCTGGCATCCCTAGCATGATTGCCAGCTCTGGGATAACTGCCTAGGTCATGTGAACCGTGATTTGTGAGCACCTTTCATATATATTTCACAGCTAATGTAGAAATATTCCTGATATAATAAAGGAGTCATTTTGTAATTTGGACTTCGGGAGCCATTTGTGATATTCAGTAGTGCGGAGAGGAGTTAAATAATGACAAAAATGGGAGTGAATTTCCCACTTAGTGGATTTCCAACCTTTGCATTCAGTTTGAATTACTTACCTTTTCATTTGGTCCCTATGCTCATATTTAATGCCTATCTATTTCCTTCTGTAACTTATATTATCTATTTAAGTTCTGTTACAATCTTGGGCTGCAAAACCAAGGTAGAAAGTGTGACTCTGTGTGGCAAAACCAATTTGCTCTGTGATTTAGACTGAGGGGTACATTCTCTCCTGCCAGTGGAGAAACTTTCCTTTATTTGACAGCAATTTGCTTTTATTGGTGATTAACACTGTCATTTGTGATGTGTCCTTAAAATTGTTACTTTCCCATTCTCACCTCCGAAATTCTCTTTCACTTGGGTGATGTAAACCTTTGATGTGTGCTCATATAGAAAAGGGCTTCGTCTTATGTACAGACAGGGTGAAGGGCATGCAGCAGCTCAAGGTAGCTGCCTAGTCCTTTGGAAAATCAGACACATTATGTATCAGCAATTTCTCCTTGCAGCTGGGAAATAAATTTATATCTTGGTATTTCTAAAAGAAAAAATTACTGGTTCTGATTGAAGTGCTTAGCAGCGTAGACAGTTAAAGTAAACATTTTTTATAGCCACACACATCCTTAATTTTCTTCTTTTATATTTTGAACTTCAGGAAAATGATATTTCCAAAAATGTGGAAGGATACAATTTTTTATTTTATCTATTCAAATCAGCACCTAGAAAATGCATGAAAAATAATAAACTGATGTTCAGGAAATAGAAAAGAACTAAATTCAGGTCATGTAGTAAGTGCTTACATGCCTTGAGACAAGGCAGCTACTGGAAAAGTATCAGAGGAAAATTACTGAGTTGTCACTCTACCTGTGGGGAAGAATCTCCCAACACCCCCTTTTTGGTGTAAACTTGCTTCTGTGAAAGGGAAGGGTAGTTCTGATTGCCTTGAATCTGGTATAAACCCTACATTTACACAAAATATGCAAATTGAATCATAAATCTATTTATTTTCTCTGTCATACCTTCACTGTGTCCATACCTCATGTCCAGCTTGCTCTAGATTTATACCTATGCTACTGAGTTGAGGCAACAGATAGCATATAGATTTCAAACTTTATAAAGAATGTACCAAGAGATGCTGTATTGAAGATCAGCTTGGGTTTTTGTTGTTGTAATTTTATATTTTTGGTTCATATTTAGATGTGATGAATTGAGCATGGCAATTAACTCAGTTTCAAGAGGATGCAACATTAACATGCTGTTGTTGCTTATTGATAAAACAACTTTTGTTCAGAAGAGGCTTATTTCATTACTACCCTGGACAGCAATTTTTATTTTTCGACTAGATGAAAACTATTTTTTTGTGGGGAAGGTGTGTAAAATGCAAAGGAAATGGGGATTTAGCAGTGTCCAATCAGCAGTTAATTAGCTTCTATGTGACAGACAGCCTCAACGTAGCCCTACTAATCCCTTCTTTGTGACTTCAGTCTAGAGTAAGGCTCAGAGCTGGGTAAAAGTCAGTAACGCTGGCAGAGTTCTGTGAAATGTACACAAAGCTGCACTTGCTAAGTATCTCTTTATGGGAATGTTCCACAAAGCTCCAAAAAGCCACATGTGTTCTTAACATCCACTGTAATTAGGTTGCAGTTTGATGAAATTCTTTTTTATTTCAGAATTTAGCAATGGCACTTTCTGTTAAAATATGAATTGGTCTTAAAAAATAAACCCACATCCGTTCAGCATACTGTGAGGAAAAGAGCTGCTTGGGTTTTTCTGCAAAACCACTGAAAGTGTGATCCTTGAGAGGAAATTTACCATGTCCTCAGGATGCTTACCTGGAATGAAGAAAGGCACAGCCTTATCGGTGGAACTTTGGGCAGCTCTCTTGGTCTCTCTATATTTTGGTTTTCCTTCTACAAGCTGGTAATTGCAACATTTCCTCTCTCCACAGGGATGTTGGGATGTGCTCAGATATTTGTCAGTGTCCATACAAGATAGATAGACAGGTGTGAAGTTCCTAGAATTTGATATGAAAATGCCCTCTTGTGCAATATTTCCTGAGCCCTCTGTTTTACTGATAGCAATCAGAAATCTAATTTGGGGACGTCAAGGCAGGTGAAAGAAATGCTGGAGCTGAGCATGCTGTTGCATGCTAGTTCAGAAATTTGCTTCTCCTCCTTTTCTGCAGCTTCATGCTCCTCTTGGCCAGGAAGTTCTTAATGTATTCTTCCTTGTCAGCCATTCTTCCCAGGATGTGTGAGCAGGGCTTGGGGTCTTGTAGAGGACTGTCATGACATGGACACAGGACATGACAGCTGTGGTGTGAAACGTGTTCATCCTGCTGCCAGAGCAGCTCTATGTTCCAGTCAGCTGAACTCAAACCTGTAATGTTTGGACTTGGCCAAGTGACCTGCAGCAAGTTGCTTTCAAGCAGCTTCACATATTTTCCCAAAGAGTTTTCCCAAACATATTATCTCCTGGTGCATTGTGTTTGGTGGTTAGCCTCAAAGAAATGCGTTGCCAATGTATTCTGGCCATTCTTTTCTTTACAATAAGACCTGTGCCATTAAGTAGTTTCATATGACCTACAAATGAGACAATAAAGATCTGAATCCAGTACCAGCCATAACTTCAAACACACCTTTCATGCAGCACTTCTGGCTTCTCTGGTGTCTGGGCAAAGTGATTAAGTCTTCCAGCTCCTGACTGGACCTCAGGCTATTTTTGGGTAGACAGGTTCACACTGCTAAATCATCACTTGGCCAAGCATGTTAAAGTTTATAGAGAGTTTGGGAAAAGCATCAAGACCTGGAGCCAGCCTAATTCTCTGTTCAGACCCAGAACTGGCCTGGGGTGAGCCTTGGATGGGGTTTCTTTGGGCAGCACTGGGGTTATTTTCCCAGTAATAGCTGGAAGGCCAAGTTGGGGAATCAGGGAAGTCTGGTCCTGTGCAAGTTTACTTTGGTTTCTGGTATTTTGTGCCTGATCAATTGACTTCTGCAACACAAATACTAAGGACTGATCTGTGTAAAAAGCAGAAGACACAATTTTTTCATGAAATAACCAAGAACTTAAAAGTCTTGCAGATATAATTCAGTCTTAGCCTAATTATTCTTAAATGCTGCCCATGCAGGAATAAAGAAAAAAAAAAGGGTGTGAGCTTTTACAATCTTATTAATTCCATCAATGTAAAAGCTTTTTATTTGGCTTCAAAGTGAGTCTACTACTTCACAACAAAATTTCATTGTGTCCCAGATGAGTTCTGTTTAATGGAATCAGATTTCACCTTTTCTAATTATCTTTTGGAACAGACAATCTTTACAGAATAATTAGTAATAGAAGTACACAATGGATCATTGTCTTTATTACTTGCAAAGAAATTCTAGATGCTGTACTAAATCTTGAGATATGATCTCACAAAATGTAAAATATCTCACCCCCTTCCTGCTAAATTATATGAAATTCAACGTAATTTTAGCACAATGGGTGTTAATTTTACTTCTTTGAGAAGACCAGATTTAAGTTGTTTTTACAGAATAACTTTCCCCATCCCAGTCTAATTCAACAAGCCTAGACATAGATGAACTTTTTGTCTTCAATTAATTTTCAAGATTTCTAAATGAAGGACTTAACATTCTTTTACAAGGAGATAAAAACAACTGTATGTTTCCTTATCTAGCCTCCAGTTTTCCTTCAGGGGTCATTTACATTGTGGCATTGTTTTAAAACGCTGCCTTCCTCTTCTGCTAAAATGAAGTTAGTAACCAGCCAAGTCCTGGGTTTAAAAAGGTAGCTCCCCCTGCACTGAATGAACACATGCAATCATAAAGGAAAACAAACAATCCTGGCACAAGGGAGAGTCATTTGGAATCTATCACCTCTTCCTCTCTGGTTTTGCCAAATGTTCTGAAAATTATTCCTGAATTATACTCCAAAATGTATTTCACCTGGTAAAAAACCAGGGAGAAATGACTTAATGAAAATAAAATTAGTTTTTTATCAAAATGGGCTGTTTCTCTAAGAATCAAGGTTGAAGCTAACCTTCCATTGATTTAAAATTTGCTACAAAACTGGGAGAAAAAAGAAAATGTACAAGAAAAATGGGATGGGTCCTCCTTGGACTGTTAGTCTTTATAATTTAATTTGTTGAGAATTTAAAATTACATTAATTGTGCTTAAATAACTGACATTATTTGACACTGCAACAACAGAGCAACGGAAATGAGTGACAAACACACAAAAGACTTTTGTTATCTTTGTTTGTCTGCCTGAATAAATCTCAACAAGTAGTTCAAAGATTTAAATTTATAGCATACTTAATCGTCATTAGACGGCCAATCCTATTGACTCTAAACTGCATTTCACTGATATTGAATAGTTTTGGCATCCACTTCAGTTTGATTCATCAAGAATCTTAATTTTCAAATCACTGAAATTGTGTAAAGAGAGGTCATAACGAAGGACTGTACACAGTATTATGCTATATATGTGTTTTTAAAATGTTGTTTGTTTTCCTTTCTCTTTCAAAACCTGTTTATTTATATTATTGTAATACCACAGTGCTCTGCAGAAATGCAACCTGTGATGAGGAAAACTAATAAAGGATCTCAGTTTGGAAAGTAATTAACTCTTTTGAGACTTACCTTACTTGCAAGAATTTGTGCATTTTTAGTTTATAGTACCACTCACCAGAAAAAAAGCAAGGCTGAACTTCCCCATTTTCCAAAAATGCAGTGCATCCTGACCCAAAGACTCCACGGACTGCAGTGTGAGGAACATCTTTAAAACAAAAGAAGTTGGCTGAACCCAGCCAGTCATGACTGTATGTGTGACTCTGCAGTGAGATATGCAGACACTCTTGGACTTTGCTATCAGATGGCCATATTGATGCCTTTTGTACATCCATGTAGCTATAATTGTACAGGAAACATGCTTAGCTAGAAACTGTCTGGCAGCAAAAGCCTCTTACAACCAATCTCTGAGATGAAGGGAAAATCCAAACACCAAACCCTTTTCAAGATGTCTCATTAACTGCTTCCTTTTATGAAAATATCACAAAATATGCTTAAGCACTGCAAACTCTAGAGTGAATCAAAATGTTTTATTTGCTAAACCCAGCAAATTTAATTGAAATTATTTAAAAATTTATAATGAATTTTCACAGCTTTTTGCACAGAAAAGAATTAATAAAATTAGATTGCTGTCAACATTTATTTTCACAGTTTTTAAACAGTTTGAAGGGGGTTTGGCTTAGTTTTGGATTTTGTATCTGAAGTTATAAATCATTGTGTCTGACATTGACCTAAATTTCATGTAAAATACCTTATGGCTTTGTGGAAAAATGGGAAAATTTGATTTTGAAGTGGTATGATTCTCCTCTTCCCCACCCTTTCAGTCTGTCAGTTTATCAATCATTTCTTGAAATAGCACTATGTACCAAACACCAGTGAGTACAACTAATATCCAGTGATACCAAACAAAGGTCTTTGACAGGCAGCATTATATCTCTACCAACATCAGTGTCCCACAGAATCAGTGGCTCCACACACACTGTGGGTTTTACTGCACCATGGGCTTGAAACCACACAAGCCTTTCCAAGTGTTCTGAGGGACAGGATATGCAATTATTAATCAGCCACACAAGACCTTTTTCCACACAAGGAATTTTTCAATCTTGTCCTTCTTTCCATCCCTACTGGTATGGAAATGCTGGAGCCAGTGCAGCATTGTAACAGACATGAGAACAAGGTCAGGATCTACCAGACAAAGAGATTTACCTCAACTAAAATGTTCTGTGCTTTTCTATATAAAATTAATAGCCAAATTCCTTAGTTTTCCTTATTCCAGAGCAGAAAGAGGTTGAAATCAAAACCAGCCTGAGAAGGCGAGGGGTATCTGTGTATTCAAATGTCTAAGGCATTGAAGTTCTTAACTTCTTTAGTGATATTTACATTAATTATTGCATCTGCATGGTCTGACTCTGAGCCATTTACAACAACAGCTATGCAAAACTCAATGAAAATATTGAATTTAGTGTAGCTTTCAAATAGAAATGAAATAATTTGGCCCATCTGGACTGAATACTGATATTTGGTGGGGGTATAGCTTCCCTTTACTGTAGACAGTTTAAACAATCAGCTGGACAATGTTATTTCACACCAGTGTCTGTTTGTGATTGTTTATGACATAAAAAATTCAAGATATTCACCTTCATGCTTAGCAACACCATCCCTCACTGGTGCAGGTGAAGACTCTCTTGTTTGAAAACAAGCTGCTCCACAAAGACTTGCTGTGAACTCATGCCAAATAAACACTTTAGCCTTAGTGTAAGAAGAGACACAACTGTCAAAACACACATACTGAAAATGCATTTTCAATTTTCCTATGTGTAACAGCAGATAGAAAGAGTTGAAATATGGCACCTGTCTCCCTGCAGCTCCCATGCAGCTTTCCACAGTGAGGGATCTATCTTACATTTATGGGAGGATTTAGGTAGAAAAGCACAATGCAAGGCCAGTAGTATCCAGAATAAAATTTTGGACAGAAAGAGGAATAGAACTGTTGTGCTTTTGCTATTTTGCACCCTTCTCCAATAATCCCAAACAAACCATTCATTGCCATTTGCAGGAATAATCCAAATTCCATTATTCCTAGCAAATCCAAAATGCAGAGGTTTGGCGTTTCTGTTCCTAGAAGAATGACAGATTTTGTTATGATATTCTGGTTTTTGATTGGCCAAAATATCTGAGATAAGCAACTTCCAGCATCTGCAAGAGGAGCAGAACTAGGACCTTAACCCTTGATCTTTGTATTGGCATTTGAAAGGATTTCCCTTTGAACAGCACAACTGAAGGCCCAGCTGGATACTGAGCAATCATTTCCTTCTGATGATGTAAATAAATAAGTAAAATGTAACACTGGGGTGAAAAAAATACTTGCTAGTCCTGGTAATTCATGACTATCTCGTTATTTAATTTGTGATATAGTACTAAGGATGTGCTAGAGTGCCTGATGTCTTTGCCATGCTTTAGAAAGGGACATAATAGTCGAGAGCACTACTGCCTTCTTTCGAGTGTAGCAGTGTGCTATTAAGCCGATAGGATCAGTAAACTTCCTAGAGCCTGCAGGATGAATTGATGTTTTTTGAAGACTTGTTTAGGAAAACAAGGGAAGCAGATGTTCATAGTCCTTTAAGCAGGGGGAAAAAGAGGAGAAAGAGAGAAAACTCTCAACAAGGGATTTTTCCTTTGTCAATTCCATTCTGACAAGAAAAGAGAACGTGCACTGATGATGTTTGTGCTTTTGTTTAAATATGCATTTGTGCTACGCTGGTTGAGTGGGGGAAAGAAAATTTGTCACGTCAGTAGGAGGCAACAACCAATGGACAATTTATAAACTGATCAATTACAGGTGGAGATTCATTTACAGCTTCAGTTTATATATTTCAGCTGTCAAATACAGAAAGGTAGAAACATGCAGGCAGATGATTACTGATGAGTGTAGTGAGGAAAAAGAAGTCATCACTGATAGAGTGAGATTTTTCTTTGGTTAATATAAAAAAATCCTTGGCAATGATGTATGTATCTGTCTGTTAAGAGGGACTTCATTCATAGTGTTTTGATTTGAGAAACCTTGTTTTTTTTCCTTTTAGCTAAAAAAGAAAAAGGCACCCTATGGACATCTGTTTCTCTGAGGAGAACAGATAAAATTTATGGGAGAGTCAAATCAGATTCTTTACATTTAACAAGCACCCAAAACCTGATGGAAATTTGAATGAGATGGGGTTAAATCCTTGGCATAGGGACCTATATTAATTTTCATAAACCTTCTATTAGCATCACTTCAAAAAAGTTCTAGTAGGAGTCTAAAATTGATCTACAGTGGTTTATAACTTATTTTTTAATGAATTATTTTCTCTCTTGAGAGGGACATTTTCTGTCTTACGGGAAAGGTAAGCAAAATGGAGGTGTAGTGAAGAACTAGTGCAGCCATGAGAAGAAATGAGCAGACGTTGGCCATGATTGGTCAGGTTTAACACAATAAGCCTCTCACCATCTGAACAACTTTTCCCCATGGGGAAAATGGGCTAACATGTTTTAAATGCATTTTGACTGGTTTATGTAAGAGATTTTTTGTGATAATATCAGGAAATTTGATTTGAAGGTGCAGGGTGGCATTTCCAGGTCAGTTTTCAAAATTTGTTTTGCTCCCACTTTATTTTCAGTCTCTATTTGCACATTTGCAGATGAACTCTATCAACACAAATGTTCACAGAGTAAACACTGGGCTCCAGCATTTGTATTTTTCTGAAAGTAACTGTGGACTGCTTACTTGAGTATCAGACAACATGCTTGGCATTGCATAAGATTATATTAAAAGAAGACAAGATACAAGGTTGGCTGGACTTTGGGTTTCATACACTATAAGAGTGTCTGTGTAATCAAAGGTATTTGTGCAAAAAGGGTCTTTTTTGCAGGAGGTGGCTGTTCACAAAGCTGTTGGCCACCTATTCCTGGTGCAGACCTGCCCCTCCATATTGGCACAGCAGTTTCTTGGGAGGGTGTTGTGGGTGAGAAGGCAGCATGCTCAGACACACAGCTTGCCAGAATGAAAATAATCTCAATAACAGATAGTGAGAGGTGTTTTAATTTGAGATCCACTCCCAAGCTGGCTTGTTGTAATGTCTCTACAGTGGGCAGCACATGGCTGGGAGGAGATGCTGTTGCAGGGTCTATGGGAGACTGGCAACCAATGCAGAGACATTTTGCAATTTATTTCTCTTAATCACTTGGGTTTGTCACGAAAGTGACTCAAGGTCTCAGTCCACACCGTGCCTCTTTTGAAGTCCTGTTAATCTCCAATGAGACCTCTTAGGACTCTTTGCCCTTGTATGTGTCATGTAGACATATTTGTCATTAACCTGATTTAGCTGACTGAGAGGTGTATGGAAGACTCCCTGGTTAAAAAGGAAACTTGTAGCATCATTTATGTTCTGAAGACCCTTTCTTATGGGGCTGTAGTGTTCAGTGCCTGATTCACTTCTGCCTTACATCTTGTGTTGATATTATTTTATGTTGTGCTGGTACACAGAACTGTGCTTTTCTGATTTGGAAGCATTTTATATTCTCACAGCACAGGTGCAAGAATCTGCAAAAGGGGCAAAGCAAAGAAGCAAGTTTAACTTAATGCAGGGACATTTGTACAAGTTGGGATGCTTAGAAGCAGAGGAATCCTGTAAATCTCAAATGAAAGGATACCAACTTATTTTAAGTACTGTAGATATTTACAGATATAAATATGTTTACAGCTCTTTAGACTTCCTTTTGAATGAAAGCTTTTCTAGTTTGCATGAGTATAAAAAAGAAATAATTCTGTCTATATTGTTGGGGCTTTTTAACCTTGCCTAATCTATACTGCCAAGAGGGAATTGGCATAAACACGGTTGAATTAAAATTGAGACTGTGCAGGAGAAGAGTTAACATGTATTAGATTTAGTGCCATATTCTGACATATTTTCTCTAGTAAATAAATGGCTTTTTTGCTCTCTAAGTAACTGAAAAAGAGGGATCAACAAAAAAAGTACAGCTTTCAGAAATCCCCAGCAATTCCTAATGTTTATACTTCTGTAGTCATGTCTGTGTATAACTCAAATTCCAGCCAAAAATTCCCTTCTTTTAAGTTTTGTTCAGGAAGGAGGATTTCACAGAATTGTATTTGTAAGTAGTTTTGAATCCAGGAGATTTTTTTGCTGTAAAACTCTGAAGAGCCTATTATGCTACTGCCCTGTCTAAAGCAATGTAGAGTGAAGCTGTTCCAGTATGAGTAATGATGTGTCAGACTAGTTGTTTTGACTAGCTGGGCATCCTCTGAGCTCACTGGATCTTGAACACTGCAGCTACTTTAGGTTTCATGCCCCTGCACTCTGAATGCAGTGGTTGCTTCTAGCTGTTGCTTTTATATCATTTCACTTTGCACCTTTTGTGGTACATTTTTGCTCCTCAGTGTTTGTCAACAGTATATTTAAAAATACATAGAAATGCTGAGTGTTACGCAATCAATGTCTAACACGTAAAGAACACCATTTTGTGTGGGACAACCTGCTGTTAGTTTGAATATCAAGTATGCCATTTACATTTTGGTGGATAGTTCAGAAATTTGATGTTTGCCAAATGTGAAGTGTTGAAGAACACTCCATGTGCTGGATTAGTTCACTGTTGTTATCTCCTTCACAATGAGCAGCCATCTAATAAAATTTTGTATGCACAGATTTACATGACTTCATTACCCTATCTTGTAGGTGACAGTTCAAACGTGCAGTAAAAGAGTCTTTAAATTCCTTTATTATTTTTTTATCCGATGGGCAGAAAATCCTTCAGAAAAGAAAACCAAAAGACAATATTGCCTCCAGCTGTTAAAAAATACATATAAATCCACTGTAGCATACAGATTCAAAAATACTTGGCCCAATCATATATGTCTTAACCTATTTTGTGGAAGTTTATAGTAAATTATTTTTTAAAAATCACTTGGTTTATGCGTCAAGTAAAACTTGATGATGTTGTAGGCAGTAGTAAAAATAATGGAATAAATTTCCATAAGAAGCTGTTGCCAGGATGTTTGCCTTGCCTTGCAGTGGGACATGTGAATTCCACCAGAGGAGTCCAGTAATCTGTGCAAAAGCTGTGATTTGTGGAAACACCGTTAACATCCTGTTTGCCCTGCAAATATCTCCTCATCCGTGAGTTTTGGTAGCCCAGCCCAGAACACCTTGCAGACTGGTACCCCCTACCCTGCATAAAACATAATAAACAGAGTTGGTAGCGGTGAGATTTGGTACAAAATAAGGAGCTTTAATTAATTTTAAATGGTGCTTTTCAGAGTGTCAAAAGCTCAGCCCACTGAAGTGGAAAAGGGGGTTAGAGTGGCGAGAGCCTGGCAACACAGCTAATCTAGGCACTCCCAGCAAGCTCATTTCAAAAGCTGACATCAGTCCATTGGCATCTCGAGGTAGAGCTGCCTGGGGACAGCCGGGAGCAGCCACTCTGCAGACAGACCTGCCAGGCGGACTCAGGGCGCTGTGGCAGCTTCTGTGACAAGAGCGCATTGTCACAGCGAGGGGCCCGCGCGCTCCGCTGTTCGCGCTCTGCGCGTCTGGAAGTAACCCAGGCACGCTGGGGACTGGTGCTGGGGGCACACAAAACCAAGCCGGTGGAGATGGGGCTGTAGGAAAACGTGCGTGGACTAGGTACAAAACTGTGGGTCCTGCCTTCTGTCACCAGATTTCAGGATAGTCCCACTGCAGCAAACTTGCTCTGCTTCCCCAGGGTGTTTAGATAGTGAATTGGAAATTGGTGCTTACATGGTTACTTAAAAGAGAGGGACTGTGCCATGCAATATTCTAGTGCATAAAGAAAAATGTGTTTTGAGTAGTTCCTTTTGATTGCTTAAAAGATAAGCTAAATTGGTTTTTGAACTTCCTTTATAAAGAGTTCTTCTGGAGGTCATTCTGGGATCTGTTTTCTAAAGGCTAATAGTTACAAACACAAACACCATTAAATAAACTATCAGATATTGGTGGGTTTTGTTTTTCTCTTATGATATTAAGAGCAGCCAAGGTATGTTTATCTATCCAGCCTTGTTTCTCTTTAAATCAGTGGAAGAACTCCTATTGATTTCTACTGCAGCACACGAGGTGAATCTGTACTTAATATATGTTAGACTTAGACAAAAAAGTCTAGAATATGAACCTGGTGCTGAAATGGCTGTGCAAATCTTCAGCTAAACAATCCTCTCAGACTCTGCTTTTACTAGGCCTCAGATAATGCCCCTTAAAATTAAGCTGACACTTCATAGTAAGTTCTTATTCATTCATTATTTACAAAGAAGGAAAAAGAAAACCTCAGCACTATTTGCTGAGTACCAGTCAGATGACCCATAGACAACAGAAGCTTGCAAAGTTTTAATAAGGTAGATAATTCCTTTTTATAAATGTAATCTCTCATCTCAGCCACTGGAGCAGAGCAGCTTCAAATTTGTCTTCTGAACTTCTGCACAAAGTGATTTTCTACAATTTTCAGTTGTACCCTTAGCTACTTTCATGTCCAATTTTGCATTTCAAGTCTGAACCATTGAAGAGGCCTAATGTGGTGGTGTTACTAAAAAGTACACAAGCCTAGAATGGGACTACTCATATTCCTAAAAATTCTATATCTCAGTGCTGCCTTGAGTGGATCCCCAGTCCGTGCTCTGCCCTTTGTGGAATGAGGTAAGGGTATGTAGTTTCAAATCTAATTACCATCCTTATGAGCTGTAGGAAGCTCTCCAGAGCTGCTGTTCATATTTCATTTATTTGCTGACACCCACTGCTACCACTCCCTCAAAAGATGCCTCCCTCCCCCAAAAAAGCATAAAACCCCAAACAAACAAAAAAACAACAACAATCAAAAACTACCCACACCCCACTCCCCCAAAACTCAGATTTCTACAGGAAGGCAAGCCATCATTTCTCTGACAAGGATGCTTCTGTGTGTCTGTCTGCTGCATGAAGCTGATGGCAGATTGGGAAGTGATGCTGACCTTGGGCATGAGGTGCCACCAGGGTACTTTCTGCTAATGGCTAACACCCAGTCCCAAAGGAACCTCAGCTGAGACCTGAGTAATCCCCACCAGCATCTGTGTTGGGGCCATGCTTGCATGCTCATGCAATATATTTTCTATAGGATGTAGAAGTTGAATCCAGGCAGTCCTTCTAAAGCTGAAGTAGCTCCTGAGGTCCTACCATGGAATGCTCTTAGGATCCATGAAGTAGCCTCTCACTGGCCCTACAACCTGACTTGACCAAATCCTGCGTTTTACACTCTGGGCGAGTCTCTCTGCTGCACAGTGTCTTAGGGTCACCTCCCTCCTGCATAGCACTGTACTCCTGTTTGCCCTCCGTGTTCTCCTGTAGAAACACTTCTCCTCCCAGTCACTCAGAAAGGATGGAGGAACTCTCTTTTCTGCCTGTAGCAATGTCTGCTCATGTAGAGATTTTGTCTGGTTGATGCGTTGTCAGCCTCCCTGTGACCACGTATGTCTTGTGTAAGAGATGACAGCAAATTTAGTTCTGTGTAAGTAATAAAACAGTTTTACCCAATATATATTGTTTCCTATCAATCTCTTTGAGATAGAATTGTTTACTGAATAATAGACAAAATGTTTAGTTTAGAGATTGATTTTAACCAAAAGCTTTCAAGGGGACAACATCTGGTGAGACGGATTTTGGCATAAAGGATAACATACCCAGAGAAATATGTTGGCTTGAGTTTTCATTTGCTCGTGTTCTATCTTGGAAGTGCAAGTTTTGCTTCTGTGGTGAGATACCTTTACTAGGAAAGCTTATCTTCTCATGGCTGTGTTCTGGCACTGTACCATGGCTTGTCTTCCCTCTGTAATTAAATGTTCTGAGCAGAGTTGTGTCAGATGAAATTTCATTGTCTTGGAGTGAATCTTTGTCTTAGGAGATCAAGACTAGGCTGTGTATAGATTTAATCTGCATGCTAGATCCACACTACACAAAAATAGACCATTGTTGCAGTTTCTCTGCATATCAGTGCTGTGAAGGCGGAACAGGAATTATACACAAACCCAGGCTGAATGAAACCTGTACTGGGTAGCCACAGTATAGAATGTGTGTTATTTTTAGCATTCATTCACATCATACAGTGACAGAGCAGTCACGGGCAATTATAGCAGGCTCTGGAAACCTATTGCTTACTTGAAAATATATTAAATCAGAAAATGTCCACAGACCTATTGGATCAATTCAGCTTTTGCTGCTAACATCAGTTGCCTCCCACCTTCATTTTCAAATCTATCCTCAGTTTCTCTAACATACCTAATGTAATGATGTTAAAAAAAACCCATTGTTTACGTATCTTGCTTTTTCTTTTTTTTTCTTTCATGTGTTTGCCTTTGACTGGGAAAATCATGACCATAAGCACATTCCAGTCTTCTAATGAGTGCCAGGAAAGGGACAATCTCGTGGTTAAAACACTAGACTGGAGAATGAACAGACAAAGGTCTGGTACTAGCTGGTCCCTGGCACAAATTTGAGGCAAATAACTTTCTCCGTGACTCAATGTTTGCCACAAAATAAAAGGTGTGTGTGGGAGTCTTTTGTCAGTGACAAACATATTTTGAGATTGTCTGTTAAGTATAGAGATTATTTTCTTTTGGAAACGTTTCAGAAAGAGCAGAGGCAGTGAGGAGGCTTTCTGTATGTCTGGAGGTTCATTCAAAATTTTCCCAGACACTCCAAACTCTTGCAACTAGCAGTTAGGAAGGGATGCTTTTCCCAAGGGATTTCTTTTACAGTGAAGTTGCTATTTAAATATTCATATATTATTTAGGACAGAACTTTAGGTTTTTCCAAAGATAAGATATTTTTCTTTCTTACTCTACGCATGCAAGTGAAAAGGGAGGAGTAGAGGACAAGAAATTGAACTGTCTTTTATCCCTGGAATTAATCTATTTACAAATTTTATGCAGTGATTTGACTTGCTATTTATTTTATTGAGTGTAGTTTGTTCATCAGAGGTGGTTCTGCATTGTAGAAACACTGTGCCACTCAGATAATTGAGATAATTAAATCACGGTGAGATAATTTTATCTTCATTTTAATTCTGTGTACCACTCACAGATCTTAATTTAACAACACATTCAGATGAACAATTTCTGACTCGAGATGTCTGTGGTGGTGTAAGGAATAGGGACCACTTTGGTATTATTTCTCCGTTTGCTTGCATACGGCAGAGGTTTGCAGTAGCAAAGTAGTAGTAGAAGTTTGGCAGTAGCAAAGCTGATACTGAGGAGCACTGTGCTCTACATATGCCAGGCCCCCACTGGTCTGAACCAAAATGCAAAGCTCTGTTAGCTCAGGGTGCAAGTGACTCTATCACAGCTGGTTCTGCCATGGGAGGGTGACAAAGTTGTAATGGGTTCATGTGGGGCAACAGGTTTTTTGCATTTTGAAGTAATAAAAATGCATTTCTCTGTGTGCATGTGACTTTCTGTAGTATTTAGGTATTCTGTCATGTTCTTAAAAGTGTGAAAGAAAAGTGGAGAAATGGGGGTGTTCAGTGACACATCAGCAACTCTAGATGTCTTATAATTTCAATCTATACATTAATTATGGCAAGAGAGGCAATTTTATGCACGAGTGCAAATCTTATGCAACAGAATGTATTTTGTCATTAACTGGATGGAAAATTTTGTCACTATGAGCAATTTTTGCTAAAAATAAATAAATTCATTTTGTAACCAAATGCATTTATTTAGAAACAAGGGACGTCTGTCTGATTGGGAGGGAGTGGGTGTTTTGAGAAAGAGGTGGCTTGTGATTCAGAGCTCCTTAGATCTATTCTTGGTTCTGCTTCTGATTCATTATTGGTTGGATCTCAAATCAGTGGAAAATGGGCCAAACTTTCTGTGACCTATAACGAATCACATCAAAATAAAAGTCATGTTTTAGGCAAAGACTTTCTTAACCTGTCTTGCTTACTAAAACACAAGAATTCTGATGCAAGAAATATTATGTGCTACTTCTCCAGTCCCTTCCCTCTGACCACCTGATTTTGGGCATGCTATGTACCTTCCATATTTGGTCAGTTTTATTTCTATTGTCCAATCAATATACAAAAGTATTTTTCTAAAATCTGGGACTCTAAATATACCATGAATAGCAACACATACTTATATATAGATAGTATGCCCAGAACTTTTATTTTATCTTTTTGAGGTAGCAAATCTGGAGCTGAGGATGTCCATTTTTTGTATTGAAATTATGATTACAATTTTGTCAAAAGTCTTAATTATGTTTCTTTTTTTTTCTTTTTTAATGGTTACGAGTCCTTTTACGCAACTAAAAGATTCTACAGGTTACAAATGAATATAATTCTGTGTACTCACGCAGTCTCTAACCCACCTTAACTCTAGCCCTGTTCACTGCCTTTCATTTAGGATCACAGAAAGTAGAAGAGCTTTCCCAGGTTATCAAATCCAGTCCCTAGTGTTCACTGGAAGCCATACAATTAAGTAACAGATAAGAAAATTCCAAAGTCTATTATCACAGTCCCCAATAAGCTTTCAGTACCAAACTTCTGACCTGCGGTGAACACGCGGAGCCATAACCATAATGTGTTGCAGCAAAAGAACACCAACAAAAAAATTAAGTTAATGCTGATGCCTTAGTTTCCTGCAATATGAGAGAATAAAGCTTTCTGATGAAGTACTTATTTGGCAAATCTACATTTTTTGGGTGTTCTGCCCACAGCTGGAAGGTTGTGAGATAACTAGAGGGCAATCCTATTTCCAGACTGCGCCACGAGGCTGCCTTCCAGCAGCAAAGCAATATTGAACATTTACCTCTCATTCTGGAAATACTTCCAGCGGCTGGGGGAGGGTAATGTAATGTGGTGTACACATCCCATTATTGCAGATGGAATTTTTTGTGTGTGTATTTCAATTTAGATTAAACAGTATGGAAGCAATTCTGAAAGGGCACCATGTTCTTGTTGCATGTATAGCATAATGCTACTAAAAATTAGAATAACTGAATCAATAGAATGTATAAATAGGTATCTCCTTTACCCATCTGCACAGCTACAATGTGTTTAATGTATTAATTAAAACTTTCAGCAAAAAGAAAAATGAAGCTTGAACACTAATCTAAAAACATTCTTTTTTAACATGTCAGGAGTGTACTGTACAAAACAACATCCTTAACAACTTAATAAGTAAGTGAGAAACATTGTAGTGGGTAGTGGATCTTCAATGCTAATAGTTATTGCAAATGATTGATAAGGAAAAAAAAAAGAGTTTAAATCTCTTAACTTGTGAGCACTTAGTTGTTGCTGAGTAAAGAATACAGATCTGAAATCTGCTCTAGATTAGGGGAGGGAGAGGGGGAAAGGTTAGAAGTCCTACTTTTAGCTCTAACACAAAATCAAACATCTGTTCTTTCAACAAAGAAATTTGCAGATAGTAGCAGGGACTACACATCTAAATCCTTTCTGTGTTCATGTGAGCATAGATTTCACAAGGTGCATTTGAGGTACATTTAATTAGAGCTACAGTAGTATAAATGTGTTTTAAAGTGTTCCAATATGCTGACTTCTTTTAGTTTCACTTCCCATGAAATGCTATGCAGTGGCAGAATTTTTCCCACTCGTGGGAAAATGAGGACACTTCCCCGACACTGTTGTTATTGATGTAACTGAGCACAATTTGTCTCAGTGTAGATAAGCAAAACAATTTACTCATGCACTAGAACTTTTCTGTCCTGCAGGTGTTAGCATTTAGTGATGATAACTGATGAGCAGCACTGTCTGCCAGGAAATTATCTCCTTGTATCATACATCTACAACTCCTTGGAAAATTAATTTGACACATGGAATGCAAATACATTACTAACCTTTAAAACTTTTTTGTGTGGCTTTGGAGGCCTAGAAATGTATATCTCACATTTCCTAGCTGGCTACCCTTGTTCTCAAGAGATTTTCTGAGATGTGACTACTTCCAATTGCAAGTCCCATTTCTGAAACTGAACTTCTCCTCAGCTGAGTCTCAAATGAGGATGTAACCAGCAATAACTGGTACATAGAAAACTAATGTAACAGGGAGTGCAAAACACGCGAGGCGCCAGGTAACCATAACGTCACTAGGGCACAGGCTGGACTCTAGGAGACAGCTCTGTTCCATGAGGATTGGGAAGCCAGGACAGAATGTAAAGGAACTTTGAAAAGTCCTCCCCGCATTGTTGTGATCCCACATGACTGACAAGTGGGGGACCATTTGTGGGCGTGCTCTGAAATCCCACTGCATCATTCTTGTTTTGAAAACTAACATGGTTCCGTATTATCATCATGCAATGTTCCAGTGGGACTGCAGACCACCACTGAGATGTCTAGTCTGAGTTGGTCATTGTCTGGACAGTCCATGCCCAACAGACTCTTATCCTGGGATGTGATCATGATGAATGAAACCTTAATGTCTCCCATTGTGGATAGTCAGGACTGCCAGATAACATATGGAGAAACTTTGTGTCCCTTCCTGCAATGTGGAAGCTTCATGAAAAATCACGAAATCTCAAAATGAAAACTTCTAAGCATAAGGAACTCTCAGCTGTCTTGGTTGGTTTTGTGGGGTTTTTTTGGTGTGTTTTGTTTTGGTTTTTTGGGGGTTTTGTTTATTTGTTTGGTTTTTGTTCGGGGTTTTTTTATTTTGGTTTGGTTTTTTAGCAATAAAAATATCACATTTTCTTCAAACATAAGGGCTATGAGCTTCTTTGAAAAATAATGAGCTAAGGTTCTCCTGTAACCAAATAACTTGAGGAGTTGGGGATTTTTGAGGATCAATAAACAACACAAGACTGTAATCAGTACAAAAGATGAGGCAGTTCAGGTCTGTATAGGCTAACAAGGTTTGACCTACTCCTGCTGTGGATGCAATGTCATTAATTTGGGTGTGACTGTGCTCATCACTAAAAGACATTTGAGTAGTGGTTTATGATACATAACTGAGAATTTTTATATCCATTAGCAGGCTGTACAGGGAATGATCTGAAAGCCATGCAAACAAGAAGCAGAACATTGTATTTAAGCTACTTCTGTAGTGCTCATATTGAATCATTAGTAAATTCTCCAGCCAACTGCATTTTCCTCAACAGTAATATTTGAAAATTATTTGAAAATTATTTATGTTATTATTATATACGTAGTGATTCCCTATCTGGTATAACTTATATTATTGATATTTTTTAATACTGAAATAATCCTGTGTTTCGTTTGTAAAACTGTTTAGCAAACATAGCTAACAGAATTTTTTTTTTGCCACAGCACATTAAAGATTCAGGACTAAGCCTTCAGCTGGTGTAAGCTGATCTGGCTTCCAGTGTAGTCAATTCTTCAACTTTGTGAAGACTTTCAGTCGTAGCCAAGAGAAGAATAAGAAAGTCAGTGCAGCCCTTGTATCTGTCTTATTGATCAGACCTTAACTGCGCCAAGAAACAAAATGTTTTAAAAATTCTTTTGTTTGAGCCAGAGCAGTTTATGAAAAATGGCTATACTATATTGTGTAGAGGGAGTTTGTGCATGTGCTAGGGGGAAGGGTGCAGAGCTAAACAAAACCATTAATTTAAAAAGGATACTTTAATTGAAACGGAGCAAAAAGTGGGAAATTATTTATCCAAACAAACCTTGTATCCCATAAAGGTGTGGGTACATAAAGCACGCAAGCCCATTGCTTATTAGATTATTTCAGGCCTTCACAAGCTGTTTGCTTACTCCAATAGCAACTTGTTGATAATAGGAAACCTTTTGTGAGAAATGGCCCAAAAAACAATGGAAAGCGTCAGATTTAGTAAAGTGTCTAAAGAAAGTCTTAAAATGACACCCACGCTACGAAGGGAAGACCAAATTTGCTTTTTCTGAAGGGAATTTGTGTTTGTCAGGAAGGGCTCCTGGCGGCTTTGTTTCCAGGCCTTGATGTGTGACCAGGAGCCTCCAGGCCTCCCGTCACCCCTGGCCTTGTTCTGCCACCGCGCTGCCCACCCATACCGACACCGCAGGGGGAAGGGTTTCAGAGGAGCCGGAATCAAAAGCGGAGGGAGGAAAAAAAGTGCTTTTCAGGGTCTGATGTGTGGGAATCAAATGAGAGGCCTAGCTGAAATCCGGTCGCCAGGCAACCATAGTGATATGCTGAGGGAATATCATTAAAGTTGGAAACTAAGCAGTCGCTCTGAATTAGCAAACCTGACCGCCGTGTGGATGATGCGCCAGAGCCACCTCAGCCCCCAAGCGCTGTTTCTGCACGTAGAGGGGGGAAAATAGCAGCTGATTTGTAGAGTTTTTCATAAAAAATAGACAATGGCTGTCCAGACACAGAGTTGGTGGTGAAATATGGTAACTGCCAGGCTTGCAGCTGGCCCTCTGACACAAGATTAATAAGTTGCCGTTTCCTAGCCGACCACAACCTAGTGGGAACTATCCAGCATTTTTCCATGAATTGTGGGTAACAGCCTTCCCGCAAGCTGGCCTACTTTACTGCTCTGCTTTCTGCGGATCGCCCGAAGTGCAGTAAACATCTGTGGCTGCAATGAGGTCAGCGGACATGGTGTCCGGCAGCCGCCACCTGAGTGGCCCAGCCCCATGCACACCCCAGGCCTGGGCTTGACCCACGGCACATCCACTGGGAAGGCGCCCATGGCTGTGGGTTAAGCACTTCACAAAGTTTTGCTGCAGCTGGAGCAGGGAGGGGGTGGCGGGGGACTGGGTTCGGAAATGACAATGTGACAAGGGAGCGGGAGAAAACCTATTGAATTAGATTTAGGCTGCACTGAATATTATCATTGACACGAACAAGCAAAGCTTATCTGCTCTTGCCTTCTTGAAAGGTTTAATGAAATTGAATTGCCAACCTCTGTATTTTACCACCATTTGGCTGAAGTGGCTCAGAGGCATACATGATCGCTTAAAAGGAAGCCAGGTTGAGTCAAACTGCAAAGCGTATGTATGCATTTTTGACAGCAACATCTCAAACACAGTGTGACATGGCATAACATTTAGAGGTAATTTGATTACAGGCACTGTGTAATGCAAATCAGACTTCCCCAAACATGTTAATTTTTTATCACAATAGCTCACCAACACAGTCAAGTTCAGTTTAAGTTATCATCAAGCTACATTTTATATTATATTTAGGCTTTGTCATATAATTGCGTGCAGTTGCCCACAAATTATAAAGAGCTAGAAGTTCAGTGAATCCCCTGGGTTCTTTCTTTCTAGGTTTAATTTTAAATGATGACATGACGAAAATCTTTCTTTATATTATATAGATGTTAGAAGGGAATAATCTGAATGTTTCTTTAGGCATAGAAATTTGGAAGGAACAAGTTGCAGCTCAGATTCATAGATTATTTTCAGTAGGAAGAAGAGTGAATGCATTTGTGTCTTTAAGCTTCACTATGATCAATTTATTCACTTAAGGCCACATGCAGCTGAGTTGCAAATAATTTTAGATATTAATTTTGTTGGTACGTAGGTAAGACCGGTCAGAGAAACTCTGAATGTAAAAGTGCAAGATTTGAGCTTTCCATTTCTGGATTTTCTTCTGTCCTGTGCAACACTGGCGAAACGGTTTCCTTCTGTTTTGTCTCAGTTTCCCCAGCTTCATATAGTACATTTGGTTTGGCAAATGAAAAATATCACAAGGAATGATATTTGAATTATAATGTCAGCCTGGGGAGCATATTCTTAAATTCTGAGCTTCTGTTTTTAGAAATTACTTCATGGAGCAATACTATTCTGACAATACAGAGCTAATGAAACTTTCAGTGGTGACAGGGTCCTGCAGGTAGGATCTCTCTCTCAAGCTGGAGCACAACATAATTCCCCAAATGCAATGTCTGTCAGATACCAACCAAAAGACTCAGCACTGGCAGGTGGTTGCCAGCAATGTCTTATGTAAGTGGCACTGGAAATCAGTCTGATTTGAGGCAGCATTGAAGTGTCTTACTTGGAGGAACAGGAGAAACTGATGAGAAGTGGACAGATGCTCTGGCATGGTTGGGTGAAGTTTGATCAACCCAGTGAATTCAGAATGCAAACTCCAGAAGTGAAGCACAGCTGACCAGAATCGGGGAGAAGCCCAGATGATGAGCACCCCAGGTGACAGCAGAAACTGAGTATGTAGTCATTCACCTTTGCTTAAAAGGCAACGTATCTTGCTTAGTGTGTGTGCTATAGCAATAAACGAGTTCTAGCATCTACCAGCCATGATTATTCCTTTCCAGTATGTGTGTCAAGGACTCCTTTTGAACATGTGTAAAGATACAGGTAAAAGAAGTGTCCCCCAGTCAGTAATAAAGAGAAACCCAAAACATAAACACAAGTGAAGGCTTATATGTGGTAATCATTTCCTGCACATCAACTGATCTACCGCAATCTTCCATGCATGCTTTTAGCCCTTGAAAAATGCGAAGTAATTCATGTTGGCTTAGCCCTCTGCTCTGAGTGAAAGAGAGGAATTAGCTAATTCCAGTTACCTGAGCCGCCAGCTTAGAGCACATGCACAGACAGTTACCATGAATCAGAGGTCGTGCAATAACCTCTTTGTACATGAACATCCAGAGTTTATATGAACCGATCCCACTCAGTTATAATGAGAGAGGACAAGTTGCCTTGGGCTTTGCATCCACAGAAACATTAGTGCTGTTTGCTGCCTCTGTGTCTTTTTGGGTCAGTGTAGCTTTTGCATTTTCTCTGGTTCTTTATATAATCTCCAGCACTTTCAGAACACACGTTTCTCTTGTGAGATTTACCTGGCCTGGAGTGAGGAGAGAAGCTTAGCAACATGGGTCCCTTTTATTTATAAGAGCATTCCTCTCACGATCTCCACCTGTCACAGACGTGAGGATTAAATGCAGCTCTGTTTCTTGTACATATTAATCTCTTATGTCCCAGTGATTCTGGACCCCGTGGATACGTAGAAAATGAGTTTTCCAAGAGCCTGAATATTGTTGCCTTTAATTCACTAGTATCTGTCTCATCTTTATGTCCATGAAAACATTTCTAATCTGTCAATTAAGATTTACTTATACTCTATGCTCTGAATTATTTGGGACTACAAGGTTTTAGGTATTTTAATAATGAAATAAAGTAAGGGGGCAGTATTTTTCAGCTACAGTAATAGTGCTTCAATATTTAGTGTGGTGTGTACTTTTGAACAACAAATGAATATGTTTCCAACAAATGAATTGGTTTAGCAGTCCCATGTGTGTTCTTCCAACCAATGCCAAGTCTCAAGCCTCTCTAGTCCTACAGAATCTCGTGATCCATTACCACTGCTTGACATAGTTGGCTGTTACTACGGCAAAGTCACTGTGCTGTTTTTAACTGCCCACTCTGCAGCTTTTCTGGTTTCTTTGGTTGCTGGAGTCATTTGGATTATCTTTCTGTTTCTGGGAGAAAGGTGTCACCTTAATGACTCTGGTTTGCTGGAAGAAATAGATCTTCTCAAGCAAGACCAGGAAGAAAACAGCCTCTCTTCCATCCCATAACCAGCTCTTCAGTTGTGAGGGCAGAGCTGGCTGTGCAGAGAAAGAAGTCACTTGCCTCATTTATGGAATTTCCAATTACTGCAGCGTTAACTCAGACCCATTTCTTGGCCACAGAGCAGACACTTGCTGCTCAGCTCTAAAAATCAACCAGCAGTTTGCATCTGTGCCTGTCTGCCTCACTGTGTGGCAGAGGGAGAGGAAAGGGTGAGGCTCAGAGAACTCCCTGGTTCTTGGTGTTAACAAGAAGCCGATGTGATCTGTGAGTGTTCTTCAATAAGTGATGAACAGGACATGTAAGCACAAGAACACATCTTCTTGTTACCCGTGTGTACCTTCCTTGATATCAGGTGTCTGTATTACTACTCCTCCTATTGTAACCTGGGACTGTGATTGTAAACTGAATGTTCTTTATCTATTTAATAGTCTTATATAATCAAGTATCTGGAAAAGTAGAGGAGCCTGATCAAGAAACCTTGTCCTCTAGTCCTGAACTGAACAGTACTGCAGTTTTGCTTCACATCTTTATGCAAAATAGTAGAAAAAAATCATAGCAGTGCTTTGGGTGCTCTTCTGAATCTGCAGGAGGGGTAGCAGAGAGTGCTAGTTCAGGTACTGTATGAAACTGTGCACATGATAAAATCTTTGATTTTTTTGATCAGATGCTTTTTGCTAGAAAATAACACCCCTTGTTTTTTGTTAGTTCTGAGGGTTTTCTGTGTACAACATAGGAAATCAGTAGGAGAGTGGCTAAAGTCTCCTGCCTCTACTAATGTTGCCACAGAGCTTTCTGTGACACCAAAGCCTACAGCCATCTAGTCCGGAGCTAGAAAATTCTCCAGGTGGTCCTTGTCCCTTGAAATATTTTGTTCAGATTTTCAAGTGACACATAAAAAAAACCTGCTTATCAAATAATTAAGTAAACCCAATGTCCTATGCAGGAGGTAATATATATATGTGTGTGTGCTATCACTAGCCCAGTTTTTATTGTCAAAAGTGTGCTCACTTTGCAAAAGCCAACTTTTGAGACATAGAGAGTAGGTTTTAGCCAAGGGAGAGCTGTTGGATTGACTGACCGAATTTATCTCTGCAACACCTTTTTAATAAAATTTAAACCTTTCCACAGATCAAATATATGACAAGAATGTGACACTGCAGAAGAAGTAGTCTGGGTTTCATGAGAAATTTACTGGACACGCAGTCAAGAGGAATTACCTTGTGACTGGCTTGGCCTCTTCCTGCTGCGAGTGTTATGGTAAAGGCTGATTCCCCATGCTCCTGCTTTTCTTGGCCACCATTGCAGTGTGCCTTGGGCCAGCAAATTTGGTCTATAAGTAGATGTGATTTAACCCTTATGGTTTATTTTCTGCTTGGCTGTCAGCTGATGGCAAAAGGCCAAATGCTAACAACCGTGATGGCTGAGCAGCTGGACCTGCATGCATGACAGCCCAAAAATTACTTACATACTGTCCCCTTCATTGCTGTGAGTTGATCTCTTCCTATTTGACTGGTGTGGTGGCAGAAGCAAGATTAACAACCTCAGGAAGAGCACAGGGCTAAGGTTTTTTTTATTTTATTTTAATGATGTTGAGTAGGGCAACTGCTGAAGTAAACATTCTTTCTAAATGATAAATATTTGAGCACCTTTTCTCTTTAATTATAACTATAAAATTTTGGAAGAATTTCTTTTGGTTATTTCCGTCATGTACTATATTCTGCTTGTTGAATTCCTGCAGATCATTACTAAGGAGAAGGAAGACACATTTTTATTGGAGGCAGAATTTACCCATCATAACATCAGTAATGAACAGGAGAGAGAACTGTCTGATGTCACATGAGAATTAAAAATATTGCATGCAATAATTCTGGAAGCTTGGTGTTTAGTTGGTAGAAATTGAGTGAAATTTGAGGTAGTGAGATCTGTAAAACTAATAAATGCTGTAAAGCAGCCTCCACAACTTTCCATACGCAAGAAAAGAAATCCTTTTTGTTTCATTTTATTTTAGGCAAGCAAATGGTTTTGCTGTCAGCACCACTTGTAGCAGTATAATGAAAGTGAATAATTTTAAACAAACCCTCAAATACTCTCTACTTTGTGCTAGGATTATGCAACTGAGAGAGAATAGTAACTTCTTAACAGAAAAGAAGCAATATGTGACATTTTGTCTGTCAGCACTGGTGAAGTGGAATACACAAGATTATTTAAAATTGAGTTTTACTTCACGTAATGATAAAATAATAAAGGAAAAAGAAGTGGCTTAGAGTATAATGAACCCAAAGCACCCAAGCAAGGAATATTATAGCATCAGTGAGGAAGAATATATGTAAGAATATATGTAAGCATCCTGTGAAGAAAAACACATCTTGATATGGGTTTCCTAAAAATTATTCTTGATGCTGTGGAAGTGGACATTGAGGAATCCCACCAAAACTGGTAAGCATATGACATTACTCCTGTGTAAATTGGAAAGGATCAGGCCCTGTATGAGATGCATAGTCTTCTTTTGGTACTAGATTAATGTGTCTAAATTTAAGTAGGATAGAGGAATTTTTAAAAGCACTTAATATTAGGACTTTCACTGACCTAAATGAGAGAAGAGCTTGGACAGCACTGAAGACTTTAGAAAATCTTGGGTTTTGTGTACAGGTTATCAAATCCTCAACTGCACACTAAATCAGCCTTCCAATTTGAAAATTGATTAATGGCTTGTTTAACAGATCAGACTGAAACTCTTTGAAATTTATGGAAAAAAAGTCTGATGATTTCAGAAATGTTTGGATCAATTTTGGAATCAATTTTGTTTTGGATGAACTTGGTTGTTTTGTGCAAAATAGGCAAAGGGGATTAGAACTGAATGTGTTGATTGGTACCAGTTACAGCTTTTAAATTGTGGCATTCAGAGTGGAATTCTTTTTGCTCTGAAATTTCAAATAAAGGTAGAGGTTTTTCTGAGATACAGATACAAATTAGAGTCAGCATTTTTTCACTGTACCCAGTCTTTATAATTTATTCCAGTACTTCTGTTGTTATTGAGGGACATGCAATCTCAGAGAAACATTCCTCCAGGTAGATGGATATTAATGAGGCTGAAATTGAAGTTAACTTCAGGAAATGTGTTTTGTGGTTCACCGTGTTTAATTCAGTGCAACACATCTGGCTATAACTTGATTTCTTTTCCTGCATCTTTTGGATTTTTGTGCTCAGTTGTGATGCGAGCAGAAGGAGGAGAGACTAGACAAAATGTGTTTCCTTGAAGCGCAGTATTGCTGTGTGCAGCAATCCCCTGTTCTCCCTGATCAGTCCCAGGCTGGCCTCAGCCTCATGGTATACTTCCAAATTAATACCAAGGGAACCTGTTGTTATTCTTGGTTCTGCTACCTGTGAAATTCAGTTTTGGGCTGGTAAGGATCCAATTTCACCTAACCCAACAGGGAAACAATGATGCCACTTAGGTGAACTTTGCAAAACCCTCTGGGTAGAAGAAGGATCTGCCAAAGCCTCTTCTTGCTTCAATCTCTACAAATAAAGAACCAAATTCTGTAGGAGTGCCGTGTAAAAGGCTCAGTGCTTCCTTGGCTCACACATTAAGAACAGATGCTTAATACTGACTAGATACATTTGCTTTTATTGGAATTACATTACTGTGTATTCATGCAACTTCCCCAAAAGAGACATTTTCCCTCTTGTGTTGTGTTTAAATATTTTCCAGTTAGTAATCTCATAATACTCTTCACAAAAGAAAATAATTTCATAGCAGAATAGACACATCCTGAAGATATCATGTCTTACATGAGGACTGGTCCTTCATTAGTGCCGCAGTGGAATTCAGGTTTGCTAACAAAGCAGAATGTGCCCACGATATTAATGTAGTGTGATCGGCCGGTTGATGAGGGAATAATTCATAGGCATGCACTAACAGGGCTTTGACTGAGCTTTGCTCACCCTTTTAAAGGAAGACAGGGCTGTTGTTTTGGGGTTCAGTCCTGGCCCTTCTGAAGGCATGAGGATTATATTGTCTCTTTGAGGTGTATAACAATGAGAGCACTGCCTCTTCCTGACAGGCCCTGTGCTATGCCTCTGTTAGAAAACAGAGCTCAGAGGTCTACCAAAAAGCCCACTGTGCCTGGAAATATCAGACAATGAAAAGCTGAATTAATAGATTCTGACACAGTTTTACTGTAGCAGCATGTTTTTCCGTACTTAAATATGTTTTTCCTTCTCTTGTCAACAGATTACTTGGTGCTCTTTTCAGAAAAGTTGCAAAACCAAAACAAAAGCTCTAAAGATATTGGGTTAAGGATTTTTTCTTTTTCCTTTAATTCGGTGTTTAAAAAAAAAAAGATACCATACGAAATGTCAGACAGTCTGAAGCGCTGCTGGCAGAGTTAAGAAAGTGGTTCTCTGACAAAAGAAGCCTGGTTGTCTTTGACTATCCATTTGAACATGCAGACCTGCTTGCAAGCCCGAACTAGAATTCTTGTCCAAATTTTGGGAGCGCTTGGATTCTGCTTTTTGGGGTTGATCTTGTATTGACGCATGAATTAGTAACTAAATTGCTACTTACATCTGTCTTTCCGTGCAAAATGCTTGGGCTGCTTGAAGCTTGAGTTTTGCCTTGGATTGCAGAGTTTCTCACTTGGACATAATAAATAGTTGTTGGGTTTTTTATTCCAGAAACATATTGGCCCCAGCTGAATGCTCAGTCACTGGGCTTGAGGCCTCTGTTTGGAGATGCAGGCTCAGGCAAAGGGAATTTCCTCCATTTTTAGTGCTCAGCTGGTATTGTCTGGGGTGAAACTCCAAATCTTCTGGCATGTTTTGCTGCTGACTTCAGCCTGGCTAAGTTTTTCCCTGTCTCATATTTTTGTGCTGCCCAAAGAGCTGCTCACCTGGAAAGGGAGTAGGCAAAGGTTCCCTTTAATGTTTTGGATTCTGTGTGTTTCTAAGGCGTGTTCTCAGCCTGGATTAAGTGAGTTATGAACTGTTGAACAGTGCAGAATGTCTGTGGCACCAGCTATGGAGGTCTGTCCTCAGATCTCCCTTTCCTGCTCCAGAAACCCCTGCAAACAATCTGGAAACCAAGCAACATCCACCAGTCAGACAAGACAGAGAATCCTGTAGCAATAGCAGTAGGAGAGCAATTATGGTAAGCCTTTAACTATCTACAGAGTGAACATTTTACATTCCTAAATCTGCCATAATGCAAAATAATCTGTTTATATTAGGGAAGACATTGCATTCTCCTCACTCATCCCTTCCCAGGCTTGTCTGCACAGAACTAGGTTTCCAAAACTCATAATAGGAAAACATACAATTGTCAAAACCTTAGGACTTGGCTTCTTTTTTTAATATTACCCCAGGTGCACTTTCTTCATAGCCAAAGGGTCTCTTATTACTCCTTTAATGAAGAGACATATTGAGATAATCTGGAGCTTGGTGCTCATCCCATGAGCCACAGGATTCCCTCTCAGGTGCTGGACTCTCTTCCTAATTATCACGTGGCCTTGAAGCTGTTTTCCTCAGCAGCACTTGATAGAGTTCAGACATTCTGGCCTCACAGGCAACCCATTCACCCTGCTTTGGTGCCATTCTGTCTACAGCTTACATGTAACTGCTGTTGATGCCAGTTGGGATCTGACACAGAAGGCCTCCAAGTCAGAAACCTCTCTGCTTTCTTCCCAGCCCCATTTAAGTGAGATCATTTTAGTAGGTGACCATTCCACCTGACGAATGCTATAAAGCAGGTCAGATTTACTACTTCCAATAAACTGATTTGAAAATTAAATATAGCAATAGCATTTCACTAATGAAGTGCTCAGTTGCAGAGTTCGAAGCACAGGGAAGGAATTTAGTGAGTCTTTTTATAACCACGGGCTTGCCTCTAACTACAATTATAAATGGCTGAATTCTTATCTGGTTAAAGGGAGTTGGATTGTGCCCTGAACTAGATGCCAAGTTTCAAGAGCTTTCAGAAATCGGATTTAGATCAGATGAAGCCTTAAGAAGCTAGATGTTTGGATGAACCACATGTTTTCAAAAAAACCCCAAACCTTCTCACTGGGTTTTTTTTCCTTATAATCTTCTAATATGGTGAATGCATTGCTGGCTGTCTTCTATATGAAGCAGAGTAATACATGCATGAACAGCTTTAAGCTTGTGACTGGCTCCATTGAAGGGTTAAATTTTTGTGCATTGTTAAGTTCTCTGTATGTGACTGCCATTCCAGAGCCCAATCCCACATTCCTGAGCAGCCAAATTTCCCCTGGAAGTCAGTGGGAAGTTTTCAGGTGCATAGCAATGGACTACAAAGCAGAGTTTCTTGAGAAACAGGGGACTCACTATTTTCAAACAAAAATCTAGTCACCTTGAAAGCGACCTCTGTGTTCTCTCTCAGCCAGAACCATTGAAAGAAAACCTTCATTTGTATTTATCCTCTGAGTGACACTGAGTGAAACAAGCATTGCATACCCATCAAAGAAGAAACTTTAAAAATACATTAAAAAATGCCTAAACTCAGAATGTTTAAATGTTTTGACCCTTCCCTTCAGTGAGGCACATTTATTTTAATAAATGCAGTTAGGCAATTATTACAAGTTGTTGCAAATAATATTTATTTGAGAGAAAAGCAGAGTTCCCTTCTATTTCTCTCCCTATTTCCCCCCTGTGATTCCCAGTTTCAGCTCTTCCCCCAAACTCATTTGGGCAGGGTGCCTGAGAGCAGCACTGAATATAAAGAAAGGAAGCGGCCCAAGTGTAAGTTTCCTATGCCTTATGCCCCATATTATTCCTTATTTGTTGTGCTAATTCAGCAGCGTAATTCCCAAATACAGCCTCCTTGAATTGTTTTGATGAGAACTGCTAACTCAGTGCAGACTATTTTTAATGAGCTCTGCAGCCCAAAGAGTCAGAACTTTATGGCGTGAAGGCTCCATGCAACTGTTTAATAACATAGCTCGTTATTGAAGTCTCACTACTATTAAAAAAAATTAATAATTTCTGCGATGTGATTAAAATTTGTTTCTCAAACCATAAAGCGGGGTGTGCGAGGTAAGCAGCCGGGCACCCGTGTCCTTTGTCCTCGTGCCTTTGGGGACGATGTGGTAGTGCCCTCTAGTGACACATCCCGACAAGTATGCCGTGGAGCACAATGCAGGACTTTGTTCCACTTTCTGACGATTCTTTCTTTTGGACTCTATTTTGGGACGAAATTGATTTATGTCTAAATATTTCCAAAGCTAACATCTAGAGAAGGCGTCACAGTCCAAAAAATAATACGCTTTTCCATACTTTTTAGAATCAGTGGGAGTTTTTTCACCTTTCAACTACTGTATTAACAAATGAGCTGTGGTTAAACATTTCAAAGAAGCAGAATTTTTATTTTTACTCTTCTGCGTTACTTGTGCCAGCAGGGTTTTGCATGGCTGAAGCCTTACAAAGTCAGTAGTTGGAGGCTTCATCCAGTTCCCAGGGAATTTAGTACCCAAGTTCTCATTAGACTTCCACAGGAGCAGGATTGGGTTCACTGAATAGTCATACACAATTAAAAGATAAACAGTCAGCCTGAAATGTTACCGAAACTTTTAGCTTCCTCTGCTCAGGAAACAGGGACATTCAGAAATATTCAGGGGAAAAGAAAAAAAAGAAAGGAAAAAAAAAAAAAAAGAAAAAAAAAGGGAAAGAAAAAGAAGATAAATCTATGCTAATTGCAGAAAATGCACAAAATATCTATACTTTTGTGGCTGTCAAAGACTAGTTTCTCTCTGTGTCCTCCTACACACATTTTATCATCTCTTTGTGACTGTAACAATAACATATTGGAATATGACCAAATCAGTGACCTGCTTCATTCAGGGATTGGCTAGTTTTTGGCATTTTTCTGTAGCAATGAAATCAGTGAACTATAGTTTGCCTGCAATGTGCAGGGGATTTTGAGCATGCCATATTACACACTATTAATATAGCATTTTTTTTTTCTTATATTCTGTAATGAGAATAGATCCACCATTGTTAATGCTGTAGTTTGTGGTCTGAGTACTCCTGCTGTTACTGTTAGTCATACTGAAATAGCACTAAGGAGCCTTATTCAGAGCCAGATGTGCTTGGTGCTGCACAAATATGAAAAAGAAGAAAAAAAGAGCAGAATTAATAAAGTTAGTTTCTCTCTTGAATATTTAGTTTCATTTAAATATCAAACTTCCTGTGCCATAAACAAACAAGAACTCATCCTGTTAACTGATGCATTAAAGAGGTTAGATCCTGTAATTTCTTCTGTGATGGGGAGGGGGGCGAAAGGGGAAGTGATGCTATTGACCTATATAAGTGCTATTCAAAGTGAGCAAAAGTTAGCCTAAGAAAAACTGAAATGTTCTGCGTGATCCTCTTCACATGGAAAGGTCAGGAGGTGGAGAGTGAAAATCAGGAGAAAAAGATGTCATTAAAATGAGGTTTTATTTTTGTTTCAGGTTAGGGGAGTGGGAGCTGATTGAACATATTAGACATGAGAGCAGAGTAAGAGACGTATCCCTCAGTGCCAGGGTTATCCATGTAACCCAAAGACCCTTTTTGTTTAAAAAGCTATTGCTTGTGATCTTTTCCAAAGAGGGAATCAATAAATGCCCACCAAAGTTACTCTTTTGGTCAAAATGATAAATGAACATCGAAGTGCTATAAATTGGTAGCAACCAGCGTAGTGATCCTGGAATTCAACAAGAAAACCAATAAGAGCAAAGCAAGACTTCGACCCTCCTGGCTCTGCCATTGCTGCTGAGATTCTTAGAAATGACCCAAATATTTGGCACGAAATGATAAAAAAAAGAAAAAAAGTTAATTGTTTTGCATTTTTTTGCCCCCATTGGAATTAACCCTTAAAATAACAAGTCCTGTCTCCTTCCAAGGTCTGTAGTTTGTACGTCCAGGGAGCCTTCAACACAGTCATCGTTGCCTCAGTGTGCAGCATCTGGAGTCAGCCCTGGTACCTGCCTGCACAGAGGCTTTTGGCAGCACAGGAGGTGGGAGCAGGTACCAGTATCCTCCAGTACCCCCTCCTGTGCTCAGGGAATGCTGCTCAGGCTTGAATTCTGCTCCTGAGTTACAAACAGTCCCAGTGCTCCACAGACTCTGTGCTACCACCAAATCCAGCAAACACAGGGCAAAGCACATCATTTTCCCATGTACCACCACCCTGAGAAATAACTCCTTGAGTTTCCTGGATATCGCAATACCTTAGCTAAGAACATGCTGATTTTCATACAAAAGATGTAGACACCCCCAAAATTATAAACATTGCTCTTTATTCCTTTACTCTTTTGACTTTTTAAAAAGCAATCTGTATTTCCAGCCAGGCTTTCATTTAAAATAACCCTCTCATTCAAAACCTCACCTGTAACTTTATCCCAGTGGTAACTCTTACCTGCCATACTAGCCCTAGGCCCTTGTAGCACTTGACATCATCTCTTGGACAGGTTACAGAGCCTATTGAGGCAGTTGTTAGAAGCAGATTTACTCTGCAATGTGGAGCCAACCACAGAAGAAAATTAGTGCATTTATCTGTCAGCATTAGGCTAGATTATCAATCCAGTACACTAGTCACAGGATCTGGTTTTTCTTTCTCTGGGGAAGTGAAATTGATATAGTGGTAGGCAGTGAAGGTGTCAGTTATAAACAGGACATTAGCATGAGAAAGTAAGAAAATGGCTACTTTTAGGCAATAGTCCTTTTTTACATTTAAGTGTAGATTTGAAAAGTAGGGTTTTCTTCCTCACAAGTAGACTTTCTAAAAAGAATGTCAAAATTTCTTCCTTCGAGCCTTTTAGCTTTGTTTTTCCTACAAATAAGGTTCTGAATTCTGATTTGATTCTGAAAAAATGGGCAAAATCCACCCCCCCTCTTTTTAAAAAAAAAACCAGTTGTGGTAATCAATTTCAAGATTCTGAAAAGACCAAAATTTTCCCAATCAGGCAAGCCTCCATATGACAATGAGAAAATTAGCTAATTTTCCTGGTCATACAATCATCCATGGCCAAATTGCACCTTTTTGATGAATAAGACTGCAGTAACATACAGGTGTTCCCATCCCAAATCACTGCCCTGTTTGCTTGGTGCTGGACAAATACCCTCCTTAATAGCTAATAAAGATTTTGTTCTGAGGAACAGCAAACTCAGCTTGGTAATTGCTGTGTTTTAGGTTTTTTGCCATACCTGCAAAGCATTATATTACCAAGCCCAGCCAACCCATTGCTATTCCCATTATCCACCCACAAATGAACCTGTTGCATGAGAAACTAAGACAGTTGCTCCCTACAATTACATTCCATTGTATATGGATGAGTATGAACTGCATGAGATTAGATTTTATATAAACAAGTAGTGAATAGCAATCCTTTGTCCCTGAACCTCCCTGAACGTTTTTAGGGACAAAAAAGGGTTCCCAAACTCTTTTATGGTTTTGGGCCATCATATTTAGGATATATTTTTTTTATTCTTCTTGAGTCCTGGTAGAGTGGCTGCTGAGAAATGCAGCGCTGCTGTAGCCAGCAGGATGCCTGGAGCTGACAGGGGTGTCAGGGTCTGGGATCAGTCCTCTGTGCAGTCTGGTATGCCCTGCTGCCTCCTGTGCTCTGGGGGAGCCTCTCCTGGGTGCGAGGGTCCTGAGCAGAACTAGATTTTGTCTCAGGCAGGTAGAGTGGTGTTGGAGGTTTTGCTGCACTCTTAATAGGAAGCAAGGACCATCACTGGTAGGATTTGTAAACAAGGCTGTTGTTTCTCAAAACATATTAAAAAAAACATCCCAAGAAGCTGAAAAAAACTTAAGACATTTCAGAGTGTGATGTTGGTGCATAATACCCATGGAATTTCAAAGATACTGAGGCCTTTGCTTCCTTTGTCCTTCTTCCTTATCTAATTTTATATGAAAGCTAAGACTTGCCCTTATATTTCTAGGTCTGTTCAGTTTATAACGGATTGTTCTGATTGGTGGTACTATAGTCCTCACTAAAATATGAACCTCAAGAAATACCACTTAATCCCAAAAGTGAATTTTTTTTGGAAAGCTTTTTCTACTTCTGGCTTAAGTACTTAAAGTCTTTCCTGTAGAAAATATATCAGCCCTTTTCCATGCTGGTTTAACATTTGCCACACAGAAGTGCCTGAGTGTGAGGTTTAAAATCAATTCCCAAGAATGATTGAGTCGCCTTAACCTGTTGCTTGCTATTAATAGAAAGTAAGAGCAGATTCATATTTAAATTTCTGCCATAATTTTGCATGAAAAATCATTGATCCTTGTTTTGCATATTTCACTAGCAGTATAAGTGAGGTTGTTTGCACCAGTTAACATTAGTCACAGGTAACAGTGCATCAAGGTGAGGCCTCAGCTTCTGTAGGGCTCTAGAGAGATGTATTTTGCTTTAGGAAAAGAATATTCACTTTTTCTTCAAATAGTGCAGTAAGAATAACTATCTCCCTGCATGTGATTGGAACTAGATGATCTTTGAGGTCCCTTCCAACCTAAACTGTTCTAAAAATCTGTGAATTTTCCTGGCCCATTTTCCTACCATACCCCCAGTAGTGAAGAGGACAGAACATGGGTGTTTGTTTCTATGAGGGGAGCACTTGATTTGCACAGTGGTGTGGCACATGCTGCCCATGTTCCTCTGTGTGGGCTGTCTGCTGCTCACCACCTGCTCTCTGCCTTCCCAGAAACTGAGTTGAACTGCTGCTAAATTGACTCTGGTGAAAATTCAGAGCTTTTTACTCTATTGCTGTATGTTGCATGCAAGTGTTGCTTCACAGACTGCCACCACCCTCTTCCCTCTCCCCCAGCGAGGAAAATGTGTTGTGTGGCCAAGCACGGGTCAACGTTGCTCTGTCTGTAGCTCTAATTTTTTGTTTGTGGGTCTGCTCCAAGGAACTAAAACTACTGCTGCTGCAGAAGAATTAGTGGGGAAATGGAACTGCCTCACCATCTGAGGCTGATTCCTTGGCCTGCAACAACCAGTGAGAGCAAAAAGCTGCTCACAGAGGAGAAAGGGAAGGAGCACATGTGGCATGAGAACAGGGATGCTGCCTACAGCAGAAGAGGGGCAGGAAGTCTGAAGGACTGGGAATAACGAATTTCATGTCCTTCCTGCTGTGGTGCTTGGGTTAAATCGCAGAGAATCAATGTGAGTTACGTTTCCCTGTGTTGAGAGTCCAGGTGGGCATCTGTGTGTGTGCTAGCAGTCAGAGCCCAGCAGGTCTACATTGCTGGCAGGGAGCTCAGACAGGCTGTGGAGGCTGGGCAGGCTGATGGGACCTCTGTGAGCTCATGGTGGGATGGCTCAGGCCTCTGGGAATGTCCCGTTCCAGAGGTTTCCTGTGGCTGGTTACATTCTTGCTGTGAAGGCTCCCCCAATTTAGATACGTGCCCCTACAGATGCAGTCTGTTGGTGCTGGAAAACAGCCTGAGGCAAACTGTGGATCTTTACCTGTCTTTGCTACAACTTCTTACTTTGGGAAATTCCCTGCTAGACCACTCCTGAGCTCAGAAACCATGTACGTGTTTGGGCAGAGGCAGAGATTCCAACTTTTACTTTCAGGCCCTTAGGAACTCTCCTGGACATCAGCAGACTCTGACAGCTTATGGAAGACCTCTTCATTTCTGTTCAAGAGGAGTAACATTCAGTACTGCCAGGCTTTTTGTCTTTCTTCAGTTGGGAAGGGCAGTCGTTTGAAGGAAGGGGTTGTCTTTGCTTTTAATATTACCATGGAAAAATGAATTTATTTTTCAAGACTTTGACAGGTAAAAGACTGCAGAGCAGGTAAAGGCTAACAAGGTCCCTGTCTATTGCCTAACACTGCTGCAGTAAAACTTAATGGGAAAACCTCTTGGTAAGGCACAAGGGACCCTCTCCCTGTGGTGCTGTTTGACATGGGAAATGCTTCCAAATTGTTGCACAAGGTTTTTCAAATGGTTTGGTTTTGTATTGCATGTAAGAAGGAAAACTCTAGAAGTAATTTAAGAAGAAGCAGTGCACAAATCTTAGTTTCTCTCCCTCACCAGGTGAACCTTCTTAATGTCTTTTACTGCCCCAGCAACAAAATGGTGTCTTTCAGTAAAGTGAAAGACAGCTTTTCTTTCATTAACAAGCTGCCACAGACTTGGTCCAAACTCTTCATATAGAATTCCTGTATTTTCATTGTCCTACACTGTGCTTTTTATAGGCAACTTGTGTGTGTGTGTGTGTGTGTATATATATCTATACATATATATATATATGGCAGTACTGTTAGGTTAGAAGCCAAGCCAGAGTGGCTTTGCTCCATCTTTTCCCCAGCAGGAAGTTCAGGTTCACTTTCCTGAAATCAAGAGCCTGGGGACTTCTTGCTGTTCTACAGAACTGCGATGCAATGAGTCACTGCTGTCTGTCAATTTGTGTCCCTCATTCCCTTAAAATTCTACAAGTGTTTCTTAATTTGTTTTTACTTGTTTTTCTTCATCAGGCAGTGAAAAGAAAGTTAGATCTGCACCAGGAATAGATTCAGGGAATTCTCATCCAATTCGGCAAATTCTTTGCTCACTCCCCCTTAAATGAAGCTATTTCCATTAGAAAAGACTACTTGTGTGAGTAAGCTTTGCCCAAATGCAATACCAGCATGCATCATCTCAATCTATAAATCCAAGAAACAAAAATTTCACATGTTCCATCTGCTTAAACACTAACTGGAGTTTCTGGATAGTTGGAAAATGAAGCTGAAAAACTTCATCAGAAGTTCTCTGTTGAATGCAAAGCGTAAATTTAAGAGATTGTAATATGATTGCAAAGAGCAGATCTGATGACCTAGAATTTTAAGAGGAGAATTTTAAGACGTGAATAAATTGCTGAGAACAGTAAGTGACACAGGAAGCCATTAGAGCTCTGAAGCATCTTTACTGAAGATGCTGCTGGATTTTGCTTTGCCCGCTGTGGTTTCAGTTCTGTCTCAGCTCTCTCTGCTACTTGGACTTTGCAGACCTGATTGCTAAAGCTAATTGAAAGCCTGTTTATGGAGTTAATAACAATGTTCTAATTTACTATGTACGAAAGAGGAGAAAACTATGAAAAATTTTTAATTCTCTCCTTTATTCAACTCTCAAGTTGGGAAAAAAACCATAAAGTAATGCAATTTTATTGACATTTTTTTTTTCTCCCTTCAAGTCTCTGAACTTGAATTTTGTACTCCTGCCATAGTAGGACAGCTCTTTTTTCTGCAGGTGCAGGTGCAGTGGAGAAAGGGGAGAAATGTAGCATTGCAGAAGAGCCCTGAGGGATGAGAGCAGTAGGAGATATCATCTGTCCCTCAATCCCCAAAGGAAGGAATCCTCCACTCTGACTTGACATACAGGTGGTTGTGTTAATTGCAGAGATATGTGCTGGGATAGTTTTACTGTATAATATTATGTACCACATGCTTATAGATCTATAAATAGGATAATGTTTACTTTTAAAAGTGCATGGCTAGTTTCCCTAGTTTTTGCAAAGCCGGTAGCCTCGATCTAGTGATGGATTTTGATTTATTTTACTAAGAGAACCATGGACATTATATCAGAGGTAAAATGTTGTCAAAGGGCTGATTACAGTAAATATAAGAGCAAATTCAAGGAGGAAAGAGAGAAATCACTATTCCTGCTTGCTGGTTTGTGGGGGTTTTTTTGCTATTTTACTTTAGTATAAACGACAGGCAATCATTTACATGAATCTCTCCATTATAGACCAAAATAACAGTGCAGTTTTCATTAACAAAAAGACTACCTTTTTCTTCTTCGTTTGTGTTGTCAAGATACTTTAGCTGAAACATACAGTGATTTCCAACACTTACCCTAGTTGTCACACTGAGAGTGAAATAATGGCTGACATTAGGAAGATTATTTTTCAGCAATAAAATTACCTTTCACAACATATTTCTATCTAAGTGGAAATGATGGAAAATCATAGATTCTATTTTCAAATTGAGAGAGAGAGAGATGAAAATGAAATCAACAGGTTTTCCTACCAGAGAATGGAGAGAATGCAAGCAAGCCAAAGATGCTGCCCCAAATCCAGTGGGAGCATGTTCTCAAACCTGCTTTTATTAATTGAGCTAGTTGATTGAGACAAGTGGAATTGTGTGAAATGTTTTCTGTGCACTGTGTAAAACGTGGAGGTTAATTAACTGGGATCCCAATCCTGCTGCCTCTGCTGTCAGCAACACATCTCATGTGGATATCATTAAGAGCCGAGACTGAGCTTTTACTTAGGTTTTGTTAAGGACTTTGTGAACTTTTGTGATGAATCTCTAGCCAGATTTGACAGAAATGGGGTCAGTTTAAGGTTTTCTGTTGAAACTGTGATGTTCCCAGAAATGTATGATTTCAGTCATAGTGCTGGTGAAACTTGGCTTCGCTGTGCATGGAGTTGAATTTGAATGGAGTGCAGGGCATCTGAAACTATGTGAATCAAAAGAAAAAATGTGCATGTGATCCCTGCTGAAGTGTAACTGCCAAATTAAGACTGCCTATAAAAATGAGCCTCTAAAGAAAAAATGAAAAGACTGTAGGCTGGTTTTATAAATACAATTGCATCTTGTGTCATCAGGCAGGCAGCCAACAAAACAGTGGATTGTGACTTGGGCTGTAAGTTGCATGACTGTAAAGGTAAATAAGTAAAAGGAACGGATTGGTGACTTTCCATTTGTCTCTAAGTGAGGGTAGAATTGGGCCTTCAGGAGTGCTCGGAGAGTCCAAGGCAATAAACCCAGTGACTTTGCCCTCTGCACAAATATACCTGCTAGTAAACCCAGTAAAATAATGCTTTCTCAAAATGTTGCCCCTCTGATTTTAGCCCTCCAAAGATCTATTTTTAGATCTGCCTTTCCTGCCAGCGTTGCTCCTGAGCCATTGTTCCCCCTGCGTCGGGGCTGGTGAAGCAGCTGGCAGCGAATTGCAGGTAGGCTGGAAATGCACACGAACACGCTCAGCTACAAAGAGATTTTAGTTCTCATAGTGTTAACTGCCCCTTCCCTGCACTCCTCTCCCCCCGCGCCACCCCCGCCTGCCACAAGCGCGACCCAGATCACATTAGAGTCCCAGAGCACAGGGAACGGGTCTCATCTATCCGTCACCAAGGAGGCAGACAGGACGGGGAAACAACAAGTCATTTGTACCTGATGAGGAGGACACTCCTGGGAAACAAACAGATGAGCCACCACATGAATCTGAGCTATTCTCTGAGGTAAACAGAACTGCATGAGAAACACACAAATTATCAGGGGCATCATGCTTAACTCCCTCGCTTCAAGCTGCTGGATGGGCTGTGGGCCTGAAACTTTAGATTGTCCCAATATCTGATTGTGAGAAAGTTAACCCCCTAAAAGCATCAGGGGAGGGGGAGGGAATCCCAGACCCCAGGTTTGTGGAGCGGCGTTGTTCACCCTTGCTCGTGTTTAGTTGTTCATGCCACCCCACGGTGGCATGTCCACCCCTGGGACACCAGCCATGTGCCAGTCACGGAGGACACGGGAAGCAGGAGCAGCCCAGGGCTTGCAGCATGCTTTGTGCAGGATACAGATTTTCCCTTTGGGGCCATTTCTGGTTAGATTTATTTCAAGCTTGAGCCAACTTGTGCTGCTGTAGCACTCTAATGATAGGTCATATCAAATAGTGGGGTCCCTTGCTACAAGCAAAACATTTGTAGTAGGGTGCAGTCACTGCGAGCGGCGATTGCCATGACACCACTGCAGAGCGGCTGAGTGAGAATGGTCATGTGCTCAGGGCACATCCTGCTCTGCCTGCTCCAGTAGGCTTGAGGGCCTTCCTTCAGCTCACATTTTGTAAATGTGCTCTCATTCTGGTTTAAGAGAATCATGTTAACTGATTTTGTAGCAGGCCTAAGCTTTCTAGCAAGGTATGTGGGACAATTTTCAGGAAGGGAACTTAAGTTGTTGCATTCTGCTGCTGTCTTTGACACACCATTGCACTGGGCAGCTACAGGCTGTGGGAATCTTCCTGGCATGGCCACAGGGATAATATAATCATTTATCCCTATTTTATGACAAGAAATTGAAGTGGAAAAAGATTTTGTAAGTGATTTGTATGAAGTCATACGAGGATCCTCTGATGAGGTGAGGAATTAAACCAGAGTTTTGAATCCCAATCTGGCCCTTTTAATCACAAGGTCATTCTTCCATTCTGCTAGGTAGCAAAACAAGAGGTTTAATTTGGTGCTTAATATTTAAAAAGAGTTGTCTGTGAATCTCAGTCCAAGGGGCACATAAGTGTAGTGGTTAAAACAAATTGGAAAAAGAAAAGATATCCTGCTGGAGCTGAGTTCAGAAGTCTGGCAAGAAGAGGGGTCTTGTGATTAAGCATGACTTGAATGTGGGTCACTTTGGAGAGCCAGGTGATTTCTGAATGCAACACTTAGCAAAAGTCTCTCTGCTCTTGGTGGATTTTCAGTAGTGTAACTCAGAGGAGATCAAGGTTCTAATTTTGACGTTTTTCTTGACAAGCATTGTTCTACTTCTTTTCTTTCGCTTTTTTCCCCTTTTCCTTGTTCTTCCATTGTGAAAGTGATTATACTCTGTTGTGAAGTGATTAGTGATAACAAGTGATGCTCTTTGAGTAATATGTTAGGAATACCTTTTCACATTCATGAGTTATAATATGGGAGGGTTATAGTATGTTTGTATTGTACCTTAACAGTTCACTTATGAAGTGCCAGTGAATGCTCTATAGTATTTCTAAACTTTCTCTGAAGATTGGTACAATACAGAAGCATACAGTATCATTTAGAAATGCAATAACACATGTTAAAGAATTAAAAAATGTTGATTCGAGAACTAGAAAACTCATTGAAGACAGATTGGTGATTTTGCACCTGTCCATGACATCTCTGAGAACATGAACTGAATAAGGACAGTTTACCTGGGGAGGTAGAGAGCCCTGTACAGCCAGTTCCCTCTTGGAATCTGCAGATGTGATTCCACTGCCATCATCAAAGTTGATTCATGAAGGTCAGGGAAAAATTTAGCTTTTACTATATAAAGTTCTGTATTCATGACTTAGTATTCTCTGGGATGTGCATTGAGCTTCTCTTTTTTTACGTACCGTGTTGCTGAATCATTTATACCTATCTCCCTGATATATGACCACGTCTTATAATTAATTTTATTAATTTATTTTCCATTCATTCTTTCCTTATTCTGAGTACTAAACCCTTGAATATAACACCATGAATGTTACCTTTTTATCATCAGTGTAACTTCACTCCAGGCCAGTAGGTTACATTTTGTGTACAGGGCAGCAACTGTAAATTAGCCAGTATTCATAGTGGAAATATTAGTTTTTTGGTAATCAGAAGCACATATTGGTCCATTATCAGATTAGGAGGTAATTGAATGAAAGAGGATTATTTACATGTGCCTTATTTCTAGATTTTAGAAAATGGGTCTAGAAGATGGAAGAGCAGTTTCACTGATTGCAGTTTGAGGATGTTATCACAACTGTACAGAATAAGGAATAAGTCAAAATGACAGTAGAATAGTTATTTTAGACAGAAGACTTAACCCCTTACAAAAAAAACCCAGTTGCATAAATTCTCCATTCTTGCATCATAAAGAACAAATGCTCCAGGACTGGCTCCTGTTAATCCTATGCTTATATGTTTTTAAACCTGTTTCTGCTAGTCTTTTCTGGGTATTCAGGGTACATCCTTGTTGTGCTGTTCTGCTCCTGGTGCACTTAATGGTATGATTCCTATGGATTTTTCTGTACAAACAATGTTTTAGTAAACACGTTCTCAACAAATTGGAGGTGTGTTTCTAACAGCATGGAGCATTAGTCAGTATGCACTTGATGGAAACTGCACAATAGGAGAAAAGGCCAGTTTGTTTAGTCGTCTTTCAGAGTTGGGCATCCCTCTAATGCCACCTTTCCTGTCTGACTCAGGGTATTGTCTCTATCGCCTGTAAACCGTAGGGTCAAGCTGAGGTAAATCTCTGATGCCATGTGAAAGAGGGCAGTTCAGCTATCTGATGGGAACTTCTGTGTACAGTATCATTTGGAGGTCATGTTTTTCACCCCAACAGATTTTCATAGGTTGCTTCATTAAAAATTAAGCTTCAACCACACAACAAAACAGAGTGGCAGGCTGCTTGAAACTTCTATCAATAATGTATCAACTCATCTATTCTGATTTCTTCCAAATACTGCCTTTGTTATTTTTAGCACAAAAGAGAACGCATCTAAATACCAAGCTCTGTAAAGGGGCAGGAGACTTCACTCATTGCCACGCTTTGCTAAACAGTGTCAAACACGAAGCAACCTTTTGCTTACATAGAGCTTTTCAGTTAAAGGGGGAAGGTTTCCATTCCATGAATGCTTGTTTTTGTGCTGGCCAAGATGAGCAATTTTTCAAAGCCCTCATTAACCAACAAGAGACATAGCTGTATTCAAGGATCCCTCCAAAGCACCAGTCATGTCAGAAACACGACCAACTCTTTCTTGGCGTGAGCTTATACGCAAAGCTCTGAGTAGTGGTCATGCTCACTGTGCTTGAGAAATTGCCAGGGGTGTTGTTTAGAAGGCCCAGTAGTCCCCAAGGCTCCTTAAACTACATGTAGGAATGCTTCCCTGCTTTACCATTCCATTTCAGTCAGTGTTGAAGCAGGCCTGACACATGATTTCTTTTTTTGCTGTTTTCAGGGTCATTTTCTCTGCAGAGAAAGCAAAGGCTGTAAGGCCTGCCTTGTACAGGTTGTTTCAGTGTGTGCTATTTATTGAGTGTGACTGTGCAAGGGCAGATGGAGGTCCAGGAGAATCCAGAGGAGAAAGAGCGACCCAATAATTAGAGCCAAGAGCTGCTGTCTCCAAGGTGTAATGCTGCCTGTAATGTGGACTTTTCACTTGGCTTTGTGTCTGTAATGTGGAATAACAGTATTTCCTCCCTTCTACATCCTGCTCCCCACAATCTCATGACCTGAATGGAAACAGGCAGAGGAAAAAGCACTCTTTTCTTACGGATTTTCTCTGACACATCCCTGCTGCAGTGCCTGTCAGTGAACCTGTGCATTACACAGAGGTGTCTCTGTCCTAGTCTGCATCACTCAAGATTTGTTTCTCTGAGGTTGTCTTCACTGCTGGCTGGTGTAAGGAGATGTAAATTTCTTTCTTTGCAAACTGTACAAGGTCCTTTAAATTTCTTCTGCCCAATGTATCTTTCTGCAACCCAAGAGTTCTTCATCTTAATTTGCAGAAAAATTTGGGGAACACTTAGGAAAGAGAAGATTCTTATCCATAGGAAAACAAAGCAACCTCCAGTAAAACTTGAGGGTGAAAGCAGAAGTATCTTATATACCATATAGCAAGTAGCAATATGAACTGTAAAGCTGTAATTTTTATTTTTAGAATTAATAGTTCTAGCAACCCATTTCTAAAAATACCCATCCTAGGGGAGGTATTTATACCTCAGCTTTAGGCACCTCTCTCAGCTGGCTAAGTTAGTCACTTTATATCTCCTTTACAGTCAGAGCAGAGAAGTTTCTGGCTGACCCTATGCAGCAGGACTTCAGTGCCTTGCTTTATTCTGCAGAGAAGCCTGTGATTTTAAAGGGATAACTGAGATTATCTGACTGAATTATGGACTTCAAGTTAGGTGATGTGACTCTACCAGTAATGTCTCTGCAGGTTCATTGAGTAACCCAAGGTCCTAGAATTTCATAGCTATTTGCAAATACTCTAATAATGGCACAGAGAACAAACAGGCAGGAAAAGCTTTATTGCTGTTGTCTGTGATGTGCATGACCTCGATTATTTTGCTTTATGTATAAAGTCAGCTCTTTCTACAAAGAGAGTGTGAACTACAAACACAGCTGATAAATCTCTATGGTGTTATGTGTTCTTCAGCATCGATTTCTGCATGACTGGTATTAGTTGCATGTACGTTTTGAGGAAAAAATGCCATTTTGCTGTCAGGGGAGTTGTTCAGAGATTAAGATAGTGAGTAAGCTCAGTAGTGGCACCAGTGCAACTTTGCACCTGTGGACAGAACATGTCCGTGGACTTTGTGATGGGACTCTGACAAGAGATGTTGGACCATGGAATTTGTCAATTTGCTGGTAGTTCTCACACATATCTCATCTCAGCAGTGAGAAATAAGGAACGTATTTTTATATACAGAGTTATTTTGCAAATGTTTTTTAGGATGTTCTCCAAATAATATTCTTCTATGGAGAGATGTCCATGAGTTGGTCTATTACACCATTAAGAGCTTAGGTATTTGAGTACATGTTTTGAAAGTGAAATTATCTGTAGGGCTACATTTATGTTAGTCTAAGGGTATCAGAGAAGCAAGGAGTTTAGGGATGGATAACACCTCCAAGCAGACCAAGTAAAATAGTTGGGAAAACGGGAGGTGATTCCAGGTGCACAGGACATGTGCACAGTCAAAATGACTTTCTGAAGTCACTATCCAGCCTCAAATATGCTATCAGTAGAATAACAATATCAGTGATGATAAATAACAGTATCTTAATTTCTGAAGAGTTGAACAAACTGAAAGGAAGGTGACAGAGAGTTCCTTAGCACTGTGTAGCTCTGTACATGTGCACAAAAGAGCAAAGAAAAGAACATGAACTCATCTCATAAATTTTAGGTGTTTCATTACAGGATCAAGTTAGATACTTGGGTTTAATATGTCAATCTCTAGTCAAGTGTGGGGACATTATTTGAACTGTCATGTGCAATTTAAACAGCAATAAATTGCATCTTGATGTTCTGAAGAATTTAAGGACCAAACTACAACCTTGTGAGCACAGTGAGACAGAAAGAAGTATGAACATATACAGGGCTCTTGTAAACTGTGTGATCATAATGAACTTCTTCTTGCTATTTTAGGGAAATGTTTACTATATTTTCTCAGAGCAGAGGAAGAAGTTTCAACATTCACTAGAGAAAAAGATTGTGCACTTTATCTTACACTTTATCTTCAAAACATGTCATCTAACAAGTTCACTTTTCATAGACAATAAGTGCTTCTTCCCTTCAGAGTTGGATTAAGAATGTAATTTGCAAATCTCTCGCCACAAAAACAATATCAAACACAATGTTTATCTGTATTGAGCCTGACAACTTCACAAATGAGCTTCAAAACCCATTCAGTAGCACAGTGAATACACATCCTGCAGACATATCAACAGTTTGTTGCAGTTTGTTCCTAATGAAACAAATGCTTACCAGCACATTAATCAATCTAATCACGGGGAGAAATCATTCACTACAGAAGTTCTGTAACTTCATTTGGCTGCCTTGTGTCTGCCTGGTGCATGCCTTTGTTAGAGCTTCACAGGCTACCCATGCAATATTTGAGTTGGTTAATTAATTAAATCAATGAGTAAATTTGATATGATTCGTTCCTCAAGGAAGAGGTGACAGAGTAACCCTGCAGCTTTAGCCTTCTGGAATGCTGATTTTTAGCCTCCCTTCAGGGAAAGGTTGCAGACCTGAGAAGAGACGAGTCCTCTGATATTTGCAGAGGTTTGCTTCTCCCTCTCATTTTGACGGGAAGCGTCACCTTCACGCGTCAGCTTTTGGCCACAGAGGGAAGGCTGTGAGCAGTTTGTGGTGTTTGCTCAGAGGGCTCAGCAGGGCCACGGTGTATCTGACTGCAGGCTCAGGCAGGCCTGGTGTGTAGCACCTGTGTCTGACATCTCAGCATTTTCCTTACGTCAGCACAGGAGAGGTTCACTCCCCCTTTTGCATCGTTATCTGCTTAGTAGTGACTCGTGCAATACTGCCAGCCAGGATATGAAGCTGCCCAGATCTTCACAGGGAGCTCAGTGTGGTCTCAAAGATGAACCGTTGGGGATGTTCAAAAAGTTCGGTTAACTTTTAAAAAAATTATTTTGCTCTTCCCTGTGTAGAAAGTCAGCTGTGCTTCAGTTCATGTGAAGTGCTTTTCTCCTTTAGTTCTAGTGCCTGGGGGTCTTTTTTGAAGTAGTGGGGTCTGAGCTCACCAGCTCATGTCTCCGAAATCCTGGGTAGTCTCAGTGTGCAGTACAGTGAGGGCTGTGAAGTGCGGGCGGCTGTGGGTCTGTTAGAGCCTGTCTAACACCTTTGCTGCAGCAAGCAAGGGAGAGGGGGCTGTTCTCTGAAAAAGAGTTGAGGATGAAATCAATAAAGTCAGTCCCTGAAGGTCAGTGACACTCAGGCCACAGCTGCTTCTCTCCCTGAGAATCTGCATGACTACATGGCTGAACACTTCGCTAGAACAGCCAAAAATCTTATTTTTTTTCCTCTATTTCTGCACCTGTATTAAAAATATGCAGCACAACAGTCAAACATAGAGAGTAGTGGAGAAAGTGTGCTGCAAAATGAGTAGTCTGTGAAGCCAGTGGCCCATTTTCCCTTCCCCTTAAACATCCCTTCTTTCCATCAGAGCAATCAACACTTGGAAATTGCATCAGTTTTCTTAAAGTCAGTTTCGGTAAATTAAAACAGCTTTTGTGGATACACAGTCTGACACCAGAGTAATGTTAGCTACATGACTTCTGCCAGTTTTCTGGCGTGATGGGGATGTACTATACTAAATTTGCCAGAATTAATATAGATCCAAGTCTTGTCCCCAGAAGCTGGTTTTAAACAAATTTGACACAACAAAAGGATTTGCACTGAGTGATCATGGGATTTCTGATCTGTTTATAAAGGAAAGTGTGCTATCTCTAAGGAAAAATATTAAATTCTACAAGACAGTATGAAATTGATAATGTTTTGAGTATGTGCTTGCACTAGCAGTTTTGGGAGATTGCTGTGCTTCTAGTGGTCAAAATGGACTTTCAGAAATGGTTTGAGTATGTCATCAGCTCAGATGTGTGTTCTGCAGATTTTGGTGGAAGGACGCACACTTCTGTACAGGCAGCCGTGGGTACAGAGGGACATCTGTGCCCCGGGACTTGAAAATGTCCCTTCTGACCACATGCACAGGACTATGGTGGTGTACAGGCACAACTCAGTAACAGCCTCAGCCGCCACACAAGCGCATTGTTTAGCACCAGCAGTAGATGCAAACACAGACAGAATATTTCAGACATCGTAGCGGCTCCTGATTCAGCAAGACAGGCAGAAAACTCGATGGCCATGGACACATGATAGTTCTGCTGACCTCTGACAGCATCACTTCTCCAGGACAGCAGGACTATTACATGGCACATGCTTAGAGCCTGCCTGAAATAAGACCTAAGAAAAGTTGGGGTTTTTATCTGGGACATTGAAAATGATGCTAGAAAAGATGAGAATTTAATCTCTAAATTGTCCCTGGCTTTCCCTGCTCCAGAGCATAATTTCATTTATTATTCTAATTTATTCATTTTAATTCAGGAAAAAAGAATTCTTAGCCATTTCTCAAACATAGCAATGAAAAGTATGAGTAATTGTTTAATAACAAGGCAGAAGTTTAAGAAATATGAAGAATATCTAAAGTAATGATAGCAATGCTGCTCCTTCCTTTGAAAATAGGAAAATCTTGCAATCAAAACCAGTATTTTCACAGTTTCTAATTCTGGCTAAAAGCTGAAAATTTAATTGCAGTCAGTAGAATTATTTGCTACAGTAAAAAACCTTAAGGGGTCAGAAACACTATTTGTAAAATGGTAGTAATGTGTGTGTACTTTCATTACACTGCTGGATCAATACAGTAATCTGCTAAGGAGACCCTACGGAGAAAATAAAAAAATCTGTCTTTTCAGATCAGACATCACAAATGTATTTGAGACGTGGCAGTGGTGGGCCATAGCCAGCACTCCTGGTGCTAGATATCGACATGGTTACAGAGAGTGAGAATATTTCCCCAATAGAGAGAAACCTGGTTATTGAGGTACTGCTGAGGCACTGTTGGGCTGTTGATGTGGCACATGAAACAAGTGTTTTTCTCTCATTAGCATAAATTTGCCTGTTATGAACAGCGGGTTAATAAATACAGTAAATAACTGCAGAAGTTTTGACTTTCTCTATTACTTCCCAGCTGCTGCCACCAAGGAGTTACTTGGATAAAGTGTTTATTCTGCAGTGGGTAACAGCCCAGCCCAATCAAAGCTTTGCCTACTGTGTGGGGACTGCCTCCTGAATAAATAAGGAAAGTAACTAAATAGTCGAACATTTAATCTATCTGCAAATGAAATTAACTGGACAAACCCAGAAGGGTTCAGTCTAAATAATTCTCCTGAATGGAATGTATATTCTAGGGTGATAGATTTTAGAAAAATACATACTATAATTAAGGTGCAGAGAAGAAAAGTTCCATACCTGCTCACAAATGTCATGAGAGCCCAGCACACTAATAAAACTGGACTGCTTTGGAAGAACCCTTGTGCTGTCTTTGCAAATACACACCATTGACCCCTGCACAATTTGCAGTCCCCCAAGAGAAGTAACTGTGTTTCCATTCTCTCTTCATATCCTGCTAATATCAAGTTCCATGTCCATAGTGAAGTGAGGGTGGTCAGAGCAGTGGTGAAATGGTCCATCAGCTCACTGGAACTGAGGACTTACAGTCCCTGGTAAAAGGTAATAGTGGGGTAATCTGCAGTGGAAAAGCAGATCTGTAGGCAAGTTTTATTCTGAAACCTCTGTCTTTGAGGAGAAACATTAGGGAATCCAGAGCAGGTCCAGAAAGGGACTATAATAGAAGTTTGATTTTGTCTCCCCTTTTTGGGTTGCCATCTGCTTTATCACTTACAGAATGTTAACATTCTTTAAAAATGGGCAGATGGACCTCATTCAAGTTCTGACAGTAACTCTTTGTTATTGGTACAAATAGCTGCAGAGGTATTTAATTACCATTAGTAGTCATCAGTTTGCTGGGAGCTGGTGACATTCAGAATAGTGAGCAGGCTGCATTCTTTGTGTCCAGTGAGTTCATAGAAAGTTAAACCTACTTTTGACAACAGCCTCAAGTTAGCTACCATTAACCCCTCTTCAGTTACTGGATGATGTGTTTGAACAGTATGAATGATTAATGAAGGTTAAATAGTGCAGTTTCTATCTTAAAACCTTTTGTTATTGGCAAAGGGCAGGGCAACAGGCAAGGTGAGCAGAAATTCAATTGTTTGGTTTTCACCAAATAGTTCTTGGCAAATTTAAATTATCATGGGATGGTATATTCAGAAGGACATTAAGGGCTAGGCCAAAGAATGTAATCCTTGCCAGCTTGGCAAAATTAAACCAATCTTGCTTATGAAATTAAACTTCTCTACTTATATTTTTCTCAGCAAACACTGCACTGTATTGCAGTATGTAAAAATAACCAGTCTAGCAAAAGACCAGCATTCAGTTTTATTCTTTGTCCCTTTCTTAGATGATAGAAACAGAAGGAAAGAAAATTCTTGATAGTTGCATTCACCTACTCTACCCTAATTCCTGCTCCAAATCTGGCCTTCTGGAGTTTTGCAGAAGATTTGACACCATAAGATTTGCTGGTGAGTCCATGGTATAATATTTGCCAGTTCTGCATTAGGAGAAAATCCTGGAAGACTCAGAAGTTATAGGGCAGAGATGGGTCCAGACATTTGAATCTCCTTTGACCTCAGACCATCCAGGGTTGCCTTTATACCTGTGAATAAGTCAGAGACTAAGCAAAGGCAAATTTATTCAGCCAATGCTCTGAGAGTCAAACTGTCATGGGCTGATTTTTTCTTCCTTCTTGCACACTGCCATTGCAAAGAAAGCTAACACTGACTTCTTTAGTAAGTGTCCTTTGCTGGCATCTTTGAAGCTTTATTGGCTGCTGGAACTTTCCAGAACAATACAGACTATTGACAGGCCCAAACTCTGTTTCCTACTTTTTCTTTGAATCTGCTTTAGACACTGTGTGACCATTAACACTAATCATAAAAAAAATATCTGATCTGCACACCTCAAAGAAAAGGATTGATCCTCATTTGTTAAAAGTAATTCTTCAGCATTAAGAGCTTCCACTGCAATCTAAGTGGAAGCTCTTAAGGTTGAATGGTTACTTTTAACAAATGACAAATAATATATATAACATATCAAATAATGTAATGTACGCAGTCTAAAGTACATGATCTAAAAAACATTAAAAATATATCTGATGTCACTGTGGCTACAGCCCCTTCTAGTCTCTCTCCAGTGACATCTGTTGTCTAAAGGAAGAAAAGAGCAATATCCACAGGTTATTCAGCACTCATTCTTGTCTCATTTTCTATCCAGTATCAGACCTCCTACCAACTAACTAACCAAAATCACTGGTGACAAGACTGTGCTGCATTGGAGGAAGATGATGGTTAATTGGCCACTGCCCTTGTAGAGACATCTCTGAGATGGGTCACAAAAGACTGTTGGGTCACACTCATTAGGAACAGAGGGACACATTTGCTGTCCATGCATTCCCATTAAAAAGAGAACATTATAATAATTTAGAAATGTGCTTTCTTTTCAGTAGCTCTGGTGTGTTTGTGAAACAATTTTGTGAAATCTGTCATGCATGTATGCCCTCCAGGTACATGGGTAACATCTGGACTTGCTTGAGTAATGCTTCTTGCATTGTTTCCTGTTTTTCAAGGTAATCCTGTGCCTGTCCAAGGTAGAGCACTAATTATTAGTTAGGAGAGGATTAGAACTGCAGAGCTGTGCCTGATGTGACTCCTCTACCCTGGCTGTAGCAGTGCATGGAGGTCTAAGGCAGCTTTTCTGCCTGATGAAATGTCCAGCCCTGGGGTATGAGCCTCAAACAGGACCTGAATTAGCTTTTGCTGAAGTGAGCCCTGACATGCAGTCACTCCACTTGACTTCTGGAGACTTCTGGAGACTTCTGCAGGCTGCTCTGTTTCATCTTGTAACTCTTGTGCTTCTCATTTCCTAGGATACATCTGCGTGACAGCAGACACCATGAGTCAGCTCTGCCCTGAGTCAGATACCAAGGCTAACTAACAGTTTGAGAAGTCAGTGTTCAGATGCAAATTGGTATCTGAGTTTCCTGGTTTTTTTCCTCATTTAATTCCCCTTTAATTGTGGAAGAAATGCTTGCAAAAACACTGAAGTGATAAAACATGTTGAGAAATGTATACAGAAATTAATTTTGAAATGGAAAACAGAAGTATGACCCTCCAAGCCTGAAAAATATGTTGCTAGGACATTACAGCTCTTAAGCATCATGTTATGATTTACCCCTTCACTATCTGTGTATGAGGTACAGCTAGGGGATGGAAGATTAGAGTGTATCATCCTCCTAAGCTCCCTAAGGATGTTTTGGACAGAGTCCACCATGCAAGGAGGTACCTTCACCTCTGGATTTTCTCACCTGTCTGGGAAAGTTTTCAGAACTACATGATGTGACCTGTATGTCCAGGTTTAATAGCCATCAAACCTTTCAAAGAGAAAATGATGGCAAAAGTCTGCCCAATAAATTGTTGGCTTACATTTAGTTGCCCAGTCACAAGCCCAGTTAATTCAGCTGCGTTGACATATGTAAGAACAAATGATTAGCAAATACTCAGAAATAGGTATTTAGAGTTCTGTTAAGTGTCCATTCTGCCAAATTATGTCTGGCCTTTAGAAACAGGGTAAAACATCCATAAGTTTCTAAAGACTAAAATTTATCCCATTATAAAGTAGGTAATGAACTGCCAAAGGATTTATTTACACGAACAGTAATAATATTTTAAAGAATGATTAGGGGCACTGAATCACACTTTAGCAGCCATTTTTTGGTGAGTAGTAGAATTTTAATTAGCTTCATATTCATTACTCATCCAATACCTAGTCTGTAATTGTATCCTCAGTGTATTTTGCTGTCACTAGAGCTCACTTTTATTAAGTACAATCATTGAAGGTTTTATGAAGCCTATCTATAGTACATGAATACCACAGTGCAAGTGAATCACTCAGCCTTACTAAACAGGCATGAGCATTTGACAGTAGATAAGTAGATTTTTTACTTGCACTGGCATGACAGTTATGAGAAGTTGAAGAAAAACTGATTTATTTGACCATCAAGGAAAAGCCTGGTAATTGAATATGTAAATTTTGGGAACTTAGTAATTTGTTCCATTTTTTAAAAAGTATTTGTTTAGAAAAAACAGGTGTGCAACTTTCTTTAAAAATAAAATTAAAATAATCCCTTTTCTATTTTTTATCATTAACAATACTCATGTAATCAGCATAGAATAGTAATGTCCATTACATTCCAGACAGTTGCACTTCTCTGTCCATGCAGTCACCCAAAAACTGTACATGCAAAAGTAAAATACGTGAGTCTATTTTGGTTTTCATTAAAATCTTACAAAAAGGTGTTTATCACCTGTGCTTTTGGAGTGAACTTCACCAGCATCATTGAAGCCCACAGACTCCCAATCTCTTTGGGGTGCAAATTCACAACCATGAGAATTGATCCCTGCTACTGATAGGTTTCTGGTTTGTCTGTAAGTTTGTGTGACCTCCTCTTCCCTGTACTCTGAACTTCTCCATTTGGATTGTAAATTTGTCCATCAGCATAATAGTGTGTTGATAAGAACAGTAAATAAAATTACCCCTGACAAACAGCAGTATTATAACCATAGAGTCCCATAAAACTGTCCTTCATAAACTTTTTCATCTTTTAATAATGTAGGTAGTTCATACACAAACATAAAATGATAAGTGAGAAATGAGTTGTCTGGTGACTATGTTGAAAGTGCTGACCTTGCCTTTATTCAATCAAATTCTCAATAATAAGAATGTAAGATTTGCCTAGAGCAGGCCTGAACTGGGATTAAGGATGGCAGCTGTCAGTGATTTTTGCCTGTAATGTCACTTCATGCTTCTGTCATACAGAAATGATAATAAGAAAGTCATTAGTGTTTGCAGTATTAATCTTATTGGAGCAGGAATTCTTTCAGAGATCATGATTTTTCTCTAATTTCTCAATTGGCCATTAAAGAATTGTGAACTGGTACTGTATGTCATTCTCCCACTCAGAAAATGTCAGTCAAATAAAAGATTAAAATAAGTAAGTTCTGCTTAAATGCCTACCAAAGACAGAAGCAGATGGAAGAGTGATTTGGTCTGAATTTTTTTTCTGTGCTGCTATGCCACTTGCAAAAATGAAGTAGAAAGTAATATCAGACAGCAAGCTGTTCTCCAATATTTCTAACTAAGTTGCCTTGAAATTATTAAAAAAAAATTCCAAAGGGAGTTGGTTTAGATATGAAGTTACCAAACTGAGTTTCAGGAGTTTGTAATAAATACACACCTGATTAAGAAAAGTATGTGATTGTTTTACTGTTGGCTAAAAGCTCCTTGAAATTTTTAAGACCTTGTTGACTTTCCATCAAAGATGTCACTTAGATGAAATTATATGAATGAATAAAGAGGTGGTTGCAATTCCAAAGTTTGTTGAGGCAAATTTTAGTTTAAACCCAAATCTGTCTCTGTGTGCTAAGGTGACATCCCATCTAAGAAGACATCACAATGCCAAAGGGCTCTAACCCACCAGTGAGAACAGAAAATCCATCAGTTCTCTGCTCTTTGATTTCCCCTGGAAGACCCTGCCATTGACCATCTTCCCTCTTTTAGCATTACTGTATTAGAAACCTATCCCTGTTGAAATTAGTGGTGCAAACAACAGGAAGCAAGGTTGGGAGGGTGCAAGGATATGAGGAAATTTGAATGGCAAGGTTGCTACAATGGGATTATAAATGTTGCTAATAGTGTTGATAGATTCAGATGCTTCCACCAGGACTTCCACTTACTCAGGATCACTTTGCTGATCACTGCTGCTCTCACCTCTCTGTGAGTGTGTCTGCCTGATCTTTTGCATAAATGCAACATCAAGATATATTTCTGGAAAAAATATACCTCATCTCATAGTAAGTAAATGACAGCCAGTCATTCTTGCAATGTTCCCAGATAATTAGCCACTGGGCCTGTCTAATTACTTCCATGAAACATGAGTTGTCTTTCTTAAATTTCTGAAATATGGTCTGGGAAGTCTCAAGTAACACAGTGGTTAGCCACTGGCTGGTCAACAGTGATGATTAATAAAGTTTATTAGTGGTAGTTGAATGAGGGATGGTAAAATATGGATATGCTCCTTACTTTCAAATTATTTATTAATTATTTTATATTACCTTTTTCCACTGTAGTGATTAGCTTGTTTTAATAATATATCAATGTAATCATGTATACATGATAAAAATACACTGGTTCACCTTGCATGGGAGTAGGAATTCAAAACAAGAACAAGTCTCTAGCAGAAGACACTAAATAGGGCTCAGAGAATTTTCCAACCGCACATTCTTTTAATTTTTTATTTCATGACTGAAACAACTTTTCCTGGTACAATGAGTTTCTACTTAAGAAAGGTGTCCAAGACATACATTTTGGTGTGTTTTCTCAGTTTATTTTATTCAATCCTTAGCTGTGCCTTTCTCCTCCTTTTAACACATTTGCCCTTTGCTAGTGTCCTATAGAACCTATTGATAATCAGAATTTCCATTCTCTGGGAAATTTCAAATTGCATCAAAAAGTTCACATTTCAAAACAATCAATATCTAGTCTAATCTGAGAAGACTGCACTGAGATGATAATCTTTACAACAGTTGAAACAGCAGAAAAGAGTCTATTATGAGGTCTGTGGAAGAGGAACAGCCCATGCAAGCAATCCCTGGAGCTCTCTGTGTGTCAGACCCAGATGGAGTGAGCTGTCAGAACCCAATGCCAGGGTGCTCTGCAGTGCTGTGCCAGCTTGGTTGGTTGTCTCCAGCTCCCAAGGTGTGGCACAGCTAATCCTCTTTGCCTTTTAATGAAATTGTTCTTCTGATCCCTTTGTTGAGGAAGATTTTCCTTGTGCTTGCACCTGGGACCTTAGACTAGGAGGTGCCTTCCTTCCCTGGCTTTTGCTCTCCCATATCAGCTGTACAGTCAGTCTGGTCTGAGTTTGGGCTTTGTTTTCCCTCTGCAGATTTCCATGTCTGAACACAGGCTTACGGCTCTGTGCTCACCAGGAACCTGCTCCGCCTTTGGAAGCTTCTGCAGAGACATAGATCAGTGATCATTTTGGGGAAATTATGACATATGGCCAGTTTTGTCATGTTGTTCTGTTGGCTTTTACATTTAGGTGCTGATCTGGGAATGACAGTGTTTCAGCCACAAGTTTGGCTGCAGGGCCAACAGTGGTATCACAAGAGAAATTAAGGGGAAAAGCAGCTCTGTCATCAGCTGATAGAGAGCTTGCAAAAGGCTGTGTCCCTTCACAGCTTTTAAATGCACAGCTCTATTGAAAATAATGGAAAATCAGTGGAAAATTACAGACAGTTATCCATTACTCTACAAATACTTGAACTGCATTAAATGTCTGGTTGCAAGACACCATTCTCTTGCTGTTGCTTAAATTCTGGTAATTCATCGTCAGCCTCTACTGTAGGATAAATCTTTCCTTGAGGATATTCTCAATTCTTCTTGAAAATCAGGGAGGAATACAGGCACCAGTGTTTTTTGTTTTTTTTTTTNAATTTATTTCAGTGCAGTAAACATTTTGGCCCATTTTTTCTTGCTCAGTTATATCTGGAGAGGTTTGTGTGAAAAGAATAAAAGCTGTAGAAAAAATGGCAGATCTCAGTGGATGCTCTGCAACCTTTATTCTCTTGTGCCCCTGGAGAATCACTCCCTGGGTAAAGGCAAACACTAGCAAGAATTGTTCTTTTTTTGTGAACAAACTGGCTCGCCATCCCTGAACTCAAGGAAATGGATTAGTGAAAACAGTTTGTGTTTGTATACAATGAATATGTTTAAATCCAGCATGGAATTCAACCCCAGCTGTGCACTGGGATCAGGCCAAAAATACACCTTTCCCAAGGTGGCTCCCAGAGACAAAGAGTGAATCAGGGCTGGATTCCTGTGCAGGTGTAATGTAGGTCACTGGCTACATTAGAGAGAAATTTAAGACAAGAGTAAACATATTTCATATCAAGTAATTGTTATTCACAAACCAAAATTACTTCTATTAAAATTGCTAACATTGCTAATGGTTATAAGTCAGATTTTCTTTCTGTCTTGTAGGGCTGAGAGGTTTACAGGTAAATGCATAATTCTGTGATTTTAAAGACAACAAGACAGCTTTTTACATTTGGATCCAATGCGAAGTTATTAGGCTTTAGTATGGACCTGTTCTTTCCAAATCTAGGAAGTTTGAACTTACAGACCCAGTCAGTCCTTATTTTTACTCTGTAAAGTCTTGTAACATAGAAAATGCAAATTTTATGTACCATTGGTGTTTGTGTATACCCAAGGTGTGCACACATCTGTCTCAGTGACTGACATTGCTTCGTTTGAACTTTGAATGCAGTGACATGGCAATGAACTACAAAAGGACAACCTGCAGTGATCTCTGGAGAGGGATCATCACCATCTCAGCCATGAAGTTCTCTTTAACTATAAATTAATTTTGGATACAATGCAAGGGACTGGAGAGTGATGTCCCTCCAGCATCTCTTTAACCCATCACCTCTCACTCCCATCCCAGCTCAGTGCTGTATGTAAGCAGAAATGTGGCATTGGGTTTAATCCTTTGGCACAGCAGGTCAGGCACTCCCACTAAGCATTAAAGTACTCAGCGTTAGTGCTTAGTACTAGGAAATCCCCCAGTTCCCAGAGCCATGGGTAAGATGTTTACACGTCCAAGCATATTTATATACTACTGGAAAATAGGTATTTTTACAGGAGGCATTTCAGATTGCACTTTGTATACTTTTTTATTCATTTTTAGAATGTTAAACACAGAAGCTCTTTGATTTTGCACTGTAATGGCTCTGTGGAACTCAGTAACCCTGGGATGAAAGAACACAAAATCACCTGTTATTAGGGAAAGTGTAAGAGAAAGCCTCATGAATATAACAAACAGAATAGCTGTGATGTTCATCTGATACAACTGAAAGGGTAGACTGGTACTTTTAGCTGAGAAATTCAAATACTACTTATTTTATGGCGTGAGATCCCTTTGTGTAAACTGTGTAGCATTTGTGCAGACTACAGACTGCAGAAAACACTGTTGGTTCTTGAAAAGTGAGATCTCTGCATGCTCAGGGGATAGCTGACTCAAGCAAGTGAGAAAGTGCTGGACAGGCTGCTATCACTGCCACTTGTGGTCTTCAAACTACTGTTTCAACACTTCTCTTTCAGCAACAGCTGTGCTGCTACCTCCAACTGGCCACCCTTTCCCTTGGGAGATTCAGGCTTCCCAACCCTCTGGACAGGTGAACTGCTCTTTTTTCTCTCTTCTTCTGCATTCCTGCTCCTGCAGTCAACTGCTCTGGCCATTCCCCCCCTCTCCTCACTGAGGAGTCAGAGGGTTTTATAGGCTCATTTCTCTGATTTAAATATTTGAAGAAGAGCCCTAAGGTAATCCTGAGCATATTGGAAGGTAAAAATGATGATGCTTCTTATGGATTGTTATCCTTGGGTCTTTTTTGCAAAGACATTGGTTTGGGAGTCAAGACTGGTAATGATCTCATCTCTGCTCCTGCCTCTTGCACTACTGAGGTCAATTCACTTTATTTCTTCCCTGTTTTCATTTGCCAACAGAAGTAATTCTAGAGACCTGCTTTTGTATTAAAAGCTCTGATATGTATGGATGCAAATTACGAAAAAAAACCCAGTATTATTTTGTCAATGCCATCACAAACTTTACACTTCTTGAGAACCTCATATGCAGAGAACCAGACCTGAAAAAGAAAATGAAGAATGTTTTTATTTATTATTGAAATAGCATAAATATTACTGCCACGCTTGAAATTAAGAAGAATAATTTGAAATGCTTCCTAACGCTGGGCAGGAATTGGGCAAATGCACAGATGCCTCTGGAAATCAAATCCAGGCAGAAGGGAAAATACTCCCTTGTTGTACAAAAAGGAACTGATGTTCATATGTTTGGGAATTTACACAGATCCTCATTCAGTAAGGCCCAGCGGCAGGAGCCACCTGCAGCTACGGCTGGGGGCACACAAGAGGACGGGTATATCCTCTACATACCAGCTGTCCCTTGCAAGAACCAGTCTCCTCTTCACCCTCCTCTGAATGCCACAAGCTCGCTTTTTAGTTTAATGATCTTGAAAAAAAAAATGGTTTATTTAAAAGAGAAAAACTTCCTGCAAATAATTAACTGCCAAAAATGACCACTTCGGAGTTTTATATTGATTTATTCCTCCCTCCACCAAACGCTTCTGTTCTGTATCTTCAACCTACTACATTATCACTTGTCTGTTTTGCATATTGGGGTTATGAATTTGCCTTTTCAGCTGTCTTAGGCTATTTGCATATCTTGATTGTTGATAAAAATATGACAAATTGTTCTTGGCAATGGGAGGGGAAGGGGTTTAATGATAAATGGGCTTTGAACTGCAAGCATATATTCTGCACTTCCTATGAATGCCATCTACCAAAAAGCTCATTGCAGCCTGACAAAACATTTTTCTGGATTTAGCCTTAAATAAAAATTTAATAGCCATATTAAATACCAGAGGTTCTTTTCCCTTCTTCCTTTTTTTTTTTTTTCCTTCTTTTTGGCAGTTTTCCTCACTACTTTTCTTTCTTTAAGAGCTTTCTTTGACAACAGGACAGTGCCCCAGATTTCCCAAATCTTAGAAAGCCTGGAAAAGGTTAATTGGAAAAGTCAGGGTTGCAGTTGGATAGTTAGTGCAGCCGTATTCTCTCTGCTGCTTGTTAACATTTTCTCAGTGCCTCCAGGCCCCACAGCTCAGTGCCACTGCTGTCGCCAGTGCCCTGGCTGTGAGTCCACTGCCCAGCCTCGCTGGCTCCTCGTTTCTATACGCTTCACTTTGCTGAGCCACTCCGAGCTGGCGTCATCCATCCAGTCACAGCTCTCTAAGTTTGCCATGTGCACTGACCCCGTGCTGACCCTGAACCATGATACAAACTATGGGATTGTAATTAATCTCTAATTACCCACAATACCTCGCTGGGTATTCAGCCTGCTGTTCAGTTGTATTCCTAACCAATTCAGTCATCAGTGGAGCATTCAAATTCGGTGCAGCTCAGTGTTTAGAAACCAAGGGCTTCACTAATATTGACTGGCTGAGCTACTTAGAGGGCTGTGTCCACCTTGCTCTGCTCCTGCAGGGCTCTCTGTACAGGCAGGGCAGAGCCAGGCTCCAGCTCCAGCTCGGCCAATTGAGGGTGCAATGCTTATGTTCATGTCTCACCATTCAAAGGACAACTGGGAAGGCTGCGTGTGACTCCAGTCATTTATCTCTATTAGTTCTTTCTTTTGCAGCTGGCGTTATTTCCCCTGCCAGGGGACAGAAGGAGACTGTTATTGAGTCAGCATATCTTGCTAGAAGGCGTCACTCTTCTTTTAATTTAAGTTGTATTCCTGCTTCTGGCTGGGTGATGGGATCTAGAAAGAGTAATTCACTGGAAAGATGCCCTGAGGATGCTGACTGGGGACAGGGAACCAGTGCTAGGATTGTGAGGTGGGTCCTGCTCTTGAGCTCCGAGCTAAATTCAACCCTTAAGAGGAGACATGTGGTTTGGGCTTGACTATAGGAGCTGCTGTGGACTGTAAATTCAGTTTTGCTCTGGCAATCCCCCTGCGACAGGATCTTCCACTCCTTCATACAGCATATACAAAGCCATCATACTGCAGGCCTCAAATGCTAGATGGAGCACTCAAGAATCAAAGCACTGTGTAAGAAAAGAGAAGAAACCTTCCCTCCCTGATTACCACTACCTGTGCTGGCAAATTCTTTCCCCAAGTGTAGCTGCCCTACTCTCTTCTCATGTCTCAAATGTCCCTTCCCATACTTCCACTTTTCTAACTTTCCCCTGTCCTGAAGTCCTCCTCACATCCTCTCACTCATCCTCCCATTCTCCCTCCACCCCAAAATCTCTTTGAAGTTTCATAGACCCTTTCCTGGAGACGGGAAGGAATATTTTAATAGGACATGGTTTGAGCAGAACGTTCTTATTTGGTAAAAAACTGAGAAGCCCTAGTTCCAGAGACATACTTCTCAAACCAGACCAAGGCCCAGTGCAAATCTGTGTGGCTCCCAGTGGCCAGCTACCAGCTCTGACATCCCAGGGCAGAGCTGGAACTTCAGGACTGCTCTCACTGCCTCTCGTGCAACTGGTGTTTCTCAGTTTCTGTACTCCTGATGGGTGACAGACCTCTCCCTCAGCTCACAGGGGTTTGCTGGGCTGCTCCGGGCACTGCCAAAGAGAGCAGCCAGCTGCGCTGCATTCCACTGTGAAAACTAGAAAGAAAAAATTGTCATAGAAAAAACATTCAAATTGCTTTTTAGTGGGAAATTCCAATTTTAAATGGAAAACTAGTAAATATATTGATCTCTGTTTTGAACTGCTTAGGCTCATTCCTGGCAGCATTTGCACTGGGAAGCTGTTTCAAAATCAAAGTGTCTTGACCTCTTTTGTACCTGATAAATGCAATAAATATGCTTTCATACATAGAATTTTAATTTTTCACTATGGGAAAACATAGCTGGCTTAAAAATATTGAAACCTTTACTTATTTATGACTTGATACCAGCTCAGCCTTATCCCTGACTACTAGATCAGCAGTAGCTGTGTTTCTCCATGTGACAACTCTTCCGTGGCCAGTATCCAGCAGCCACCTCAAATCTGATGTAACCCTTTCTCTGGTGACTGTTTTGCTCTTAAGTTGTCATGACAAATGAAATGATCATGTTAAAACCTGCCTAGCTTGTTCAAATATTATATATGGCAAACCTGTTCTCTACCAGCAATAACTTGTACTTCTTTGCTAGCTGTCACATGGCAGATGTGCAAGTACCAGAGAAATCTTTGTACCAGACATGCTCCACATGTGTCACTTGACTTGGTTTTATCCTGGGGAGGGCTAATTCCTTAAGTATTTAACAGAGCATTTGGGATGAGCAAGATCTCTTTAGCAATCCCACAAAGACTTCAGCTTGGTTGGGTGACAGACTCTCCTGGGGTGAGATGCTGCCATTGACCATTAGGCATGCAATTATGGTAACAAATCTAATTAACATTTATTTTTCCCACTGAACTAATATTCCCAATGTCTGAAACAAAATGGGTAATTAAGACCCATAATTGCCTCCATCTACCCAGTGCATCCATCAGTTGTGTGTTGTCCTGTTCCAAGCACCCAGCTCTCAGGAGCACCCTGCACCTGTTGGCACAGTTTGCCCTCATTGTTGGCACAGTTTGCCCCTTCTCCTCTACTTTTAGACCTTTGCTTCCCACACCAGATGCTGGCAGCATTCCAACCTGCAGGATATGGAAAATACTAATGGAAACAGCTTCAATTTTTTTCACTGAACATCCTTTAAACTTTCTCTCTTTATTCACCACACCAAAAAATCTTAGTATTTTTCTGTAGAGGATGTGTGTCAGTAAAATTGGTGGATTAATGAAAAAAGAATTTCTTCTTACATTTACTTTGGTAATTCATGAAATTAAATGACTGCACCTGCAGTTGAGGTCTAAGGAACAATCAAGTCCTAACAATAATTATCCTTTTTTTTTTGTGACCTTCAGATACCTTAACCTCAATTTTGGAAAATAGATGAGATTTGACAATGGGATTTACCTATGTGGATACACATTAGGTATAAACCCTGGCTGCATATAGGGAACTTATCTCTGTTTCCAAGCCAAACCTTAAAAGAGTGTGGGTACCATTATTAAATAATCCATCTATTTATAACATACAAATAAATGTTTCTTTCTTTCATAATTTAAAATTGAAAACTAACTCAGTTTATGATACTGATGTGCTAGAGATTGCAGGAGAAAGAATTAAGAAAAAAAAAACCAACACCCAATATTTTTCAGCACCCAGTAATGCAGGCATCTGATAAAGCATAGGGACCTGTGATTCATATTTGGCCTGCTTTTGACCCTTGAGCTTTGTAGAGTGATGAAATTTGAACAGCAGTATTTGTGTTTTTAAACAATTGGTTTTGAAAAGCCACATGAGACACACTTAACACTGCCTTTTTTTTTAAAACCAGCTTTCTCATTTCTACCTCTTGCTCATACATTTCTCTTTTTGTTTGGGTGAATTTCTATTACCACACTCTGAGGGGTTATTAAGTGGCACAGAGGGCCATATTCTATTCTGGAATCATTTATCAGATGTATGACCTTGGGCAGTAAGTGGAAAGTCACTTCACCAGTGTTAGAAATGGGCACAGAAGTGAGTAAATCCCACACAGAGGCTGGGTGATGAGGTAATTACCTATAGGCACAAGCAGGCATTTGTGGATCTGTGCTGCTGTTCTGGTGCTATAAAATAGAGAAGAACTGCTCCATTGATACAGAATGGACCTTGTTGTAAATCTGTTTATTTTATAAAACAGTTCCTCATGAGCAGATACAGTGGCGGGTGGTAGATTATTGCTGAGAAGCAATATCATTTATTCTTTTTCTCTGTTTAAAAACAAATCCTTCTTCTGTTAAAGCTTCTCAGACACTTTCTTCTTCTTTTTTTTTTGTTTCCTCCCAATGACAAACAGAAATCATTCCAGGTCTTATGTTTTTGAGTAGCTTATACTTTCAACCCTGAAAAATAGTTAAAAGTCTGTTCCCTAAAATTTAAGAAAGGATGCTCTTGTTTTGGCAGAGATTCTCAGATGTTCATGGTTGTGTTTACCTTTTCTAAAGTTAGTTGTCCTCTTGGACTTGGACTTGGTCTTCCATGGTGTTTTGGCAGACAGAAGGAAGTGGAAGGTTATTTTTATAGCTGTATACTCTACTAAAAGAATCTTTGATTTTTCAGTTGAGGGCTTGAAAAATTATCAGTTTTAGGAAGGTTTGCCTCTCCTGAACTTACAAGCAGGGATGGGAGCTGGGAACCTGTGGACATACTGGTCTGTTTATTTTGATTACTGTGGTAGTAACTGGTGAACCTAAGACCTTCTACGTTTTCTCCATATGCCTCAAGTTTGCAAAAGGACCTTGACCACCCAGCAGAATACAAGTGACAAATTCCTACTCATTAAGGAAAAAATTAATCTTCACATTGTAATGAAAGATATATCACCTTTCGTGCAGCTGGTGGGGAAATGGTTAAGACAAGTCTGGAGGGAAAAGGGAAATACTCCAGCTGGCTGCAGATAGCAGGTATACAAAGCCTTGTCTCTCAGAAGAGAGGTGCTCTATTTAGGGGCTACAGATTTGTAGCAAGAGCCTGAACAGCAGGGTTCAGTGCAGCTCAAACCAAAGGAACCTACAAAGGTTTATTAAAGGGTGACTCTCAGATGCACAGAGAGCAGGACTTCTCTATTAAAGATAAAACTGAATGCACGAAAGGGTGGTTGGAGTAAACCTTTCCACTGACCTTTCTGGCTTGACAAGGCTGCAAGGAGCCAAATATTATCCTTTGGACTTTTCCACTGGAGTTTCTAGCTAAATATTGTCTATTCTAACAGACAAATTGGGTTAAAACTCAAGATCGTAAAGGAAGAGCAGGCAGAAGTTTACTTTGGGGACTAGAAGCATCAGTGAAAAGCCTACTGTGACCTAATGTGTCAGCCCTAGTGATGCAATAGAGAAACTCACTGACAAGTAGAGTTCAAAACAAAAGGAAAAAGATGCTCATTTTTGTGTTTGGGTTGTTGGTTTTTTTGCAAGGTATTTCTGTTGCAAGCATGGAAATTTGGGGGTTTTCCCCATGATCATTTGAGCAGCATTTTATATAGCCATTGAAAGGCCCTTCTGTCATATTTTCCTTTTTTTTTCTTCATTGATTTTTTTCTCTTTAATACTTTAATTCACTCTTCTTCAGTTGCTGTAGTTAAGAGAAAAATTCTGTAGATCACATAGAGATAACATTCCAGCCAACACTGGGTCACTTGCACTCACACAAGAATACAAGCTTCCTGCAGACAGCTAGTCCTTTCCTGCTTTTCAGGCCTTTTTGCTCAATCTTTTCTTTTTTTTTTCCCTCCCTTAGTATTTGGGTCTTATTCTTTCTTTAGACTGATCCTTCGTGCTGTGCTCATCTCAAATGTACCAATAATTGCTGCTACTTATATGTGGTTTGATCATTCTGTGCATTCCTTGTTGAAACTATCAGTGAAACAAGACATCTAAAATATGATTCTGTAGAGTTAGAGTAATATTTTGGGTGTCTGAAATATCTTATAAATTGGTCTGTAGAAAATCCATTTTTAAGGGAAAAATGACAGCAACAAGCCAACCCTAATGACATATTTCAGTGTAATGCTGTAATTTTAGCCCCTGCCATGAACTAGTGCTGTTGTACAGTAAAGTATTTTGCTAGTAAATGGTGAAATTATTTTCAGTAAAACCCTTTCTCTTTATTCCATCCTTCCATCAGAAAGATTCCCATCTTGCTGATTCCAATGTATTAAAAGAAAATACTCATCTGAAGCACATTAGACACCATGTGAGTGCCCTGCAAAAAGTAAGGACAAGCTATTGTAGTTTCACATTGTTTATTTTCAGATGTTTTTGAAAAGGAAGAAGGCAAAGGTGCTTCTTGCCTTGAAGTGGATGAAGTGTCCCAAGTGCATGATCTGTTTATTGGTATCAGTGTTTTCCCTTGTTCCTGCACAGTAATGTGCAAACATGTTTAACAGCCTCTGCACTAATAAGCCTTTCCCTAGGAAGCCAAATATCTTTTTAATAGGGCTTTTTTCTCTTCCTTCTTCCCTGGTGCCTGGTGTTTCCTGCTTGCTGGAAGTCTCCTCCCTCAATGCACTTCCATTTCTCTCTTTCTCATTGCAATTAATTTTCTAGTGGTATTTTCTGAACTGGTAGATGCATTTCTGTGGCTCTTCATGGCTGATCAACTTCAGGATCTGCTGCCATCAGTCAGCTGCCATCTAAGAACTTGTTAGAGGGTGAGTAAACTGGGAGAAGATGGTCAATGGCCACACTGATGGGGGGTCAGTAGGGCCCCAAAGTGCTGCACCAGTGCAGGCAGAGGCACGGAAGGGAGGACAAGGATTGACACTGTGATTTCCATGTCTTGTGGGGCCTTCACTTCCAAACTTGGAAACGTGCGTCAGAACTGAGCTCTGGAGCACAAAGCCACAGAGCCTCCGTGGCTGGCAAGTGTAGGCCCGGAAACTCAGATGAATAGAGCCCTAAATGTTTTTTTGTTTGACGCTCATGCTGAACAGAAAATGATGAATCCATTAGCAAGTCCTTCTGCTGCCAAAAGAAACAGACTTGCACTTGCAGATTGCTTTCTTTCTGTGCTATCAAGCCACTGCATGGTCAGGTTCTTCAAAGCTGACACTCATCTATCAATTTAAAATGTTTTTTTTAGAGGCACTGCAGTATTTGTTTTCTGTGTGTATGTGTCTACTTGAAAGTGTCTCATTAGAATATACTGACCTCATCAAGCATCTCAAAAAAATAATCCAAAGTGGAAAATGTCTTTTTTTTTGTTTATTTTGAATTATTTTTAAGTTTTTCACTAGTTTCACATGACAATGGGGCTTTTTGAGTGTTTTTTTGTCTGTGGTAATGTGTCAGAAAGACTAAACAGCTCTTACTAGGCATGATGTGAAAAATGTGCCAGTGGAGAGTGGACCTGGGAGGTTCTGATCTCATAAGGAGCAAGAGCATTTCTGAGTCCGAGAAAACTCCCTGCAGCCCTAAGGATCCTGCTGAAAGCAGTGAGCCTCCTGAATATGGATCCAGGATCAGATGAGTAATGTCTCTAGAAACAAAAAAGCCTAAACTAAAGGATTTTTTTTCTTCACGAGATACTTTATCCAGCATAGTAAAAACACGTATATTTATAGCTTAGATTACGCTTTGTTTTGTGGGATGAAAAAACACATTTTAAAGTTGGCCCCTTTCCTGAGCAGATGTTACTGGCCTGGGTGAATAATTTACTCAAGTATATGATTGAACAGAATTGAAACAGAATTTTTGCCAAACTCAGTTCTGACTAAAACTGAAATCTTTCACCACTTTTCTTCCCTCTCTCGCACAGGCTCTGCTGTTCAGTTCATCCTGATCTCTGTCTTCCAGCTGTGCCTGTTGATGGGTTATATCAAACCCTTTGGTTTCAAACTTGCATTATTCCCATGCAAGAAAATCTGTGAGCAGTTTTTTTAAAAAAAATCATTCTCCCCTGAAAAGAGGACTGTCAGGGTAACATCAGGGGCTTCAATGTTTGTCTCTCACTGATTTCTCACATCGACAGTGTTTATTTTGCCAGTGCAAAGATGTTTACTTCTAATTGCCACTGCTTCTAGCTCCAGCTGGCTTCTTTCCTTGTTGCACATTATCACCAGAATTTAAGGTTTTACAGGTCAAATTAGACTCACAGTGACATCTGTGCCACCCATTACTTTCAGAGAGACTACCCAGGTGTGGCTGAATGCAGATGGATAAACTACCCTTTCTGTGCAAGAGGGGACAGACTGGATCTCCTTTTCTCTTGGTCTTGATGGATCTGCGATCTAACAAGTCTCAAAAGAAAATTAATATTTTGTCCAAGCCTACACTGAACTAGTAGCAAGAAACAGATCTTTTAATTGCAAATTAACTACAGTTTTTATGAAGGTATCCCTGAGTCTGAGAAATAGAAATGAAGGAGTTTCATGATGACTGTGACTCTGAGTGTGATGCTTTTTCACTCACCTGAGGTGTTATCACTACCTCCCTCAATGCCTAAATGCACAGAGCACTGCCGAGAAAACCCTGCTGTGTGAGGACGTAGCAATGTCAGTGTCAGTGATGCCTTTACAACAACTGAGATAGTTCAACTGACATACCAAAGCCCTCCAAGAACCTGGTGAGGGCGTGTGATGTCCTTGGCAAAGCCTCATTAGGTAGGATGCACATTTGCACTTCTGGAAGACCGTGAGGCATCCTCTTGTGCACCTGGTTTCCCATAAAGACGAACAGATAGGGAGTAGGTTAGTGGGTATTTACACAGCTCCACACTAAGCCCTTGAGCACACAGATGCAGGTCAGAGGATACTGTGATGCAGTCATTGAGATGCTGTTAGTAGTTGGAATCTTAAAGAAAAGTAACATTGAAATACAAATAAGCAACTAGATTACACATATAAGATAAAATATATAAGAAAGCATATTTATCTACATAAATTATGAATGCAGCTGGCTTTATAAATGGCTTATCACATACTTCTTGACAAACTTGATAAATAAAAATTTGGGGTATTGCTAACTCACTGCCCAGCGGTTATACCTGCCTTTGATAGATTTTTAAATATTATTATTGATCTTAAATACTTCAATAGTTTTAGGATTTGCTTATCTGTGCTGTATCCACAAGTTTCACTGAATATTTTCCATGGTTGAGTCCCTTTTGTCCAGTTTCTCTCTTTGCATACAGTACAATTGCATCTGCTTCTTGGGGATAGTGAGACAGTAAGTGTGGCTGCTCTGTTCAGAAAAACACATTAGTAGAAGTACTTGCAAATACTGGGGTGTGTTTTTTTCTTTTTGCTCCATTGATACATTAGGAAACATGCTCTGTAAATCTCTTGGTTTAATTCCTCTTTGGAGAACAGTTTAATGCTTAAAGCATCATTTGCCTTCCTACATTGCTGTTAATGCATACCATTCTTGAAAGTAAAACCTTCTTGAATTTAACGAATTTGAAGAAGTTATATTCTTAACATATTAAGTCTATGTATTAAATGTATGCAAGCAGATTCTCAGACACATTCACACACTCAGTTTTCAAAAAGAATCATCTATATGAGTAGTTCTTTATTTTCCTTTCTGTGATTTGTACAGGTTTTTAGAGCACACAGACTGATTCTGGCAATAACTGAAAATTCTTCACAAATGCTTTAAATCTCAGGGGCTGGATTCTTCTTTACTGACTCCAGTCTTATGCCATAATATCTGCATTTGGTTCTCTACAGTACAAGTTTAAACTGGGAGAGTGCAGGGGAGCAGGGGAATGGAGTCATATTTCTGTGTGTTCTGTTCTGGTATTTTAAAATATTACATCAACTGTCAGATTTTGGAAGTCTTGTCTGCTTTGACCACCTGTGGCACTGATGAGAATACATACCATGCAGGTCCCCACTGCCTGGTGCATGCTCTTTCAGGCTGTCATTAAATGTCCCTGTGTGCTTACACTGTGAGCATCACATGTGTGTACAGAGAGATGCAAGTTTGCAGGGACTCTTTTGTAAGCATGTCCTGGATGAAACACCAGAGATTAAGCAGTTCACTCTCTCCAGCTCCCCTTAGTCACCTACCTATTGACATATTATTTTCCTTGGGGGAGGAAATCTGATTTACCCTTTGGAAAAGTGTTGTACAAAGCAACGTAGTTCTCCACCAAGAGAGGTGATTCATTTTCTTGTTGCTTGCCGTGTTCTGGGTGTTCTGCTGGGGACTGGGGTCTGCTCCCATTGACCCTGCAGGGCCTTGACTCCTTTTCCATCAGGTTTTGAGTGGGATTCTTCCCACTGACTCCCATCATTTGAAAGCTGGCTGTGGAGTCTGAACTAAGCAATGAGGTTGTTTTTTATTGATGAAGAGAAACAGATACCTCTCCAGGGAACTGCATCCCATCCTAAGATACATGTCTAAATAGCTGTGATGAACTGCCCTTTCTGAGGTTTTCTCTGTACAGCCACAGATTATAAAGGGAGCAGAGTAGCTGAGACCAAAAGGATGATAAGAGGAAAGATGACTCCATGCAAAGGCAGTCACAGTGGCAGCAAAAAGCCTCTGGCTCAGGATGGCAGAATTTTATACCCATAGTAAACAGCTTTCAATTGCTATGTAGGCAATGACAAAACTCTGGCAGTCTTTGATGGAAGCTGCTATGGGTCCTGGGAATTGTTATACCTGATGGGGAGATGAGAGGTGAGAGAAAAAGAATTTGTCCACATTTAAAATAATCTGTAATTCGGTAGATTGTCAGTAAACCTCTATTTCACTTCTGAGTTAACTGGATTGTGAAGCAGAACTGATGGTAATGCACTTTTAAGTGAACATGAAATATGCAAAAATGGAGCTTAAATACATTGCAAGAGTTCTGACCCCTTAAAATATGGTGCTTTCTGTACAATGAAAGGATTTTGGTAGAAGTCAGTGCATAACAGCACTTAAAATCAGGCAAAAGATTATTAAAATGCTGCTTCCTGTGTTATTAAAGTCTTTACCCCAATGTACTGTGGAGCAAATCCAATGGGATGCAATTACTGAAGTGTGCTCCATCACAGTGCTGAGAGAAGCTCTTTGGTAGAGGCTGTCTTAGCACACAATGTCCTTGCTCTGATGGCTTTGCATTTCCACTGCAGCGGCTTCACATTTCCAACTGAAACATCCAAGTCTTTCATGGGGTAGGAGGATGTGGCAGTCAAGGAACAGAAAGTCCAAGCAGAAATCACAAAACATCAAGGCCACAATTCTGTCCAACCTCAGCCCATTCCATATCTGTGCTCACTTTGTTAGGATCCACCAGGAAATTGAGGGCAAAGCATTTTGTTTTCCCCCAGGTAAATAAAAAAATACTTTCCTGGTAGCAAAACTGCTCAAAGGAAATGTCGGGCACAAAGTCTCCAGTCATGCAGGAAAGAGTAAGTCAGGTGAGTGTCTTGAGGCAGTCTGGCCTTAGCTTGTCCTGGGATTTGTAATACTGAGAAGGCAGAAATCTTACTTGTCTCACTCATTTTGTTCTGATTTTTTTCTATATTATGTACTCGCTTGAATGATGAAACCAAGTTATTTTGTTGTTGTTCTTAATTTTTCTCTGTCACACAGAGCAAAATTTCAGCATCCACTACATTAGAAAATGCTTCTCTTTTTTTGGGCAATAAAGTAGCTGAGAGAATTATTTCCTAGAGATTTGCACTTGAGCAAGTGGCCATATTTTTGGTCAAAATAAAGCTAAGTATTTCTTATTAGCATTTTAGGTCAATAATAGCAGATCTGGGCTATCTTTAGGAAATTGCTTTCTTGGAAGTATTGCTCCTCGAACAAAACAAGTTTGCTTTCATAGAACATTTTGGAAGGTATTTCTTCATACTCTGTGGTAAAGTATCAACTTCTGCTGTCTGTTGATTCAAATATTAGAGGTGTGCAGTAGTTGCTCTGGCAACAGAGTCTCGTTTTACCCCTCTGCTCATTTCCAACCTGTTACTAAATTACTAAACGCAGGAGGGATGCATCAAAGAGCGCCTAGAGACACTGCTAATGTAATGAAACCGAGCCTTCATCTACTTAAAACATGTTGTGTCAGCTTGGAAATAAGACAGGTGATTTCTTTACCCCCAAAAGTTGGCACCGTGTCAGCTACTTAAAGTTTTAAAGTTGTAAAGTTGTAAAAACAAAGTCTACACACAAAAAAAATTCCTTCGATGGAATTAGATTCAGATATGTTGTACCTGGAAATATTAAATTTGTTTGCTAGCAAATTATAAGGTATCTTTATCTCTTTACTGATTATAAGAGCTGTCAGGTGTTTTTACTATTTTTATGTACTTCAGTCGATATTTTCTGTGTGTATGTCATATAATGGATGTGTAGATTTATAGCTACTATCTCAAACATTTAGCAGTATGATCAGCCCTTCAGATGGGAAGAAATTGCACATGGGAATCTGTGTTATGGAAGACAGTACTGTGCAATTTTAAAATTTTCTCACATCATTCTCGTGGGGGCCAATTCTCTTTATACAGTTTGGTTTTAGCAAGGAATTCAGTCTCAAGAGCTTTCACTCTGCTTTGCAGAAAGAGTAAAATTAGGAAGAAATGTATTCTTCTGCAAGAAGATGCTGTTTCCAGCATCACACCATGAGATCAGTTTGGCTCCCTGTTTTTCAAGCAAGGCTTTCGAGGCTGAACCCTTGTGCCCTCATCCCTTGGGATAAAATGGGGAAGGATAACAATCATAAGGCTCAGGGCTACTGCTGGTGCACCCCGAGCACAGAGTCCCACCTCTGGTGTGACCCCTGCACCAGGAGCTGTGGGCATCCACAAGGCAACAGCAGCGGCCTTGCCTGCACTGCAGGATGCTTTACTCCTTTTACCTGGTGCAAAGTGGTGACAGCAGAGTCTCATCTGGACACCTCTCTGCATTCTAATCCTGGCTTATAAATACTTCTGCCATATGTAACATAAGTTCCTGAATTACTTGTGTGGAGTCGTGTTTGGCTGTGATTTGAGAGGTTCTACATACAAGAATTACCTTTTGATAGTGTTTTTCCACAGCATGTGTAGACTATTATCAAGTGGTAGGAGACCAACTAGTTAGAGCTTCCATAATGTCAGCAAAATTTCAGCTCCTTAATACAGTGGTCTTATGCCATTTCCTAGCTTGAAAACCCAGTACCAAGCCTTTAAAATGACACTGTAAGATACATTTGTCTAAAAGTGGGGTGCCAGATAGTGCCTATAAATGTAGATGTTTGGATTTAGCCTTACATTTCAACCTTTTCCTATGTAATTCTGGTATATTTTCACCAGCGTCTTTTGACTGTCAGTTTTAATGTATAATGTTTTTAGCAGGTGGGCTATAGAGCTGTGTTATCACTACAATGAAAAAGTCCACATGGACCATGTTACAAAGTGCAGAACATACTAGATATAATTTCCATACTGGTTTTAGAGATCAGAGTTAAGCATAACTTTGCTCCAGATGCAAGATGTGGACAACAGAGACATGTTTTGTTATAGGTTTTACTAATGCAGGTTTAAAATAACATGACTGAAGTTCTAAATTGATATGACAGTTGCACCTTTTCTGGATAAAAGAGCCGGCTGCAATGTTATGCCTGGTTTTAAAACCAATACACATGATCTGAAACAGATTTTTTCATCACGGTTTTGAAATTTTCTGTTCAGACAGAAGGAGTGTTTAGGAACATTTCAAAGAAATGTAAACATGCACTTAGACAAAATAATGTGTCCAGGTCAAGTTTCAGTTGGAGTGTTTATTATTTTCCGCCTCCTTCCAAGATTTCAGTGGCACTTTGCTTGTATTCTCCTTAACTTTCCACACTGGTGCAGTGGAGCTGCATGTAGTTAGACTTCTAAAGTGCCTCAGCCCAGGGGCAGCCAAAGCTGGTGAAAGGCTTTCCCAGTACTTAGAGGTCTGCTTTTCCATCTGGGAGCAATGCTGCCAATGGACTGATGTGCAGGAACCAGCATGACTCCTTCCTCTGCTTTTGAGACTTTTTGAAAACTGGCACCAAGGAAGTGATCAAGAGAGATAGGGCAATACATGGTTTTACTGGAGAGACCTATTTATTCTTTCTGGTACCTGAAGATGTTTCTTCTGAACGTAGCACTGAAAAAGGAATATAAACTGAGGTTTCCCTTGGCAATTGCAGTCTATGTGTTAGAAAAAGATCCAAGATCAAAATCTACCAGGGAGGCACCACTGCTGTTGAAGGAAAGCTCGTAGTTGTTTAATGTCTGTAAATACCACATACTGTGGGATGCTCTGTAGTTTGTGTGCTGCACTATGTAAACTCTCCTGAATGCTTTTTGGCAGAATTTTGCTCCCGTGCAAACATTTTACAAATTGTGTCATGAAGCAGCTTGTTTTGCCTACAGCATCAAAGTCTTGGTGTCTCACAGCTTCCAGTGACTCATGCCTTTCTTTGCAGCTTGGTTGCCTCCCCATGAGACAGAATAGCTGGTTAATAAGTTTGCTGAGTGTATTGATGTCCTTTTGGTTGAAAGGATCATATTAGCAAACAGTAAGATGAGAAGTATGGATATGGATAAAAAGACAACATTAGGATAATACTAATTGCATTTAAATAGAGGAGATCAACCGAATAAAGGAAAAGGAAAAAAAACAGTGACAAATTTTGTTGCCTTGCCCTTAGTTTAACTCTTCTTGTAAAAACAATCTTTGCAAGAGGAGAGAGAGCAAACGAATCCAGTATTATTTTGATTGCTTTTAGATTGGCATTGATATGCTGTGATCCTCTTCTTCCCACGTAACATTAGAAGTAGAGGTCAACAATCTACCTTTTCTTAATTGAAGGACCATCAGCTTAATTTGGGAACAGACTTTTCCAATGAAAAACCTACCCAAGAGTCCATAAAAACAAATAAGAATAATACAGCTGATGTTAGCAGTTCAGGAACATTTTATCAAAACCTAACTTGTTTTCGGAATGGTTTCACACAGTGTATTCAGAAGATGTATTATGTATTATATAACGTTAATATTAATACATGCAATTATAATAGTATATATAATATCTGATATAATAATACGACAATGTGTAATAATATAATTAACTATTATAATTATATGCTGATATTTATGGATTTATATAATATACATAAATATAAAGAGCAAGAAGGAAAAACATGCAGTTTTAGGGAGAGTTCAATTTGTTCTCTTCTTCAGCACTGTGTAAGTTCTATTTCTGTAATTACTAGAGTATTGCTGAGCTTTTCACTGAGAATGAGTCTCTTGACACTTTCAATAAGTTCAGTTGCTCAAATGAAGGAAAGTAAAGAAGTAACACAGTGACCTTGACTCAACCGAAAATCTCGATGTTTTTCAATTTCAGCAGAAGTTGGATCCTCCTCATTAGATCTAATTTTTGTTACGGATTCTTGGTGTGAGCCCAACTCTTTATTGAATAATGTACAACAAAATATTGAACCAGTGTAATGGAAATCCTGTGACAACAGCAGTTCTCAAGCATTTTCAGGGAAACAACTTTACACACAAAACTAAACCATGAACCCCAGATTTGAGTGTAGACCTCCCTGTGTGTGTCATAAAGTCTCATTTTAAGCCTAATTCAAATTTAAACAATATCTTCTTTACTCATCCTGTCTTCAGTGGAATCCTTTGCTGATTCCCTCTTCAGCTCCAACAGAGGATGAACCAAGCCATCCTCACCCTGCGGGCACCCAGCACCCCCACCCTGCAGCAAGAGAAGGGACTGAGATCCAAGGATTTGAAATTATGTTATTTGTGGCTTTCTTGTTCTTCCTTTTCTACTAATGACAATACATAGAAATGTCTATTCTTAGTAAATGAAAAGCAAATACTAACACGTCAATTAAATGTTCCTGTGAAGTATCCAGAGTATGTTAAAATATACATTGCACACTTCAAAAGCACATTGCCTTGTCCAGTGCCACATATGAAAAGGTCAGCACTGGTGTTCTTTTTTTAAAAAATTGTTTACATATGAATCATAGGCAAAAAATAAGCTTTAACATTTGTGTTACTATTTTAATCTTCACCACTATTTATGAGGAATCTCAAAATACTTGTAACCCTTAGAAAATATTCCAGCATGGGCCAGTACTATGACCCACTCATGATACAAATGAGGCACAAAGATGGCACAGCTGAAATTTTCCAAAGTGACTGCTGACTGGGGCAGAGAAAGGGCACCTCACTCTCTGAGCATCTATCCATTATCAGACATGCTCTCATGGACCAGTGAGAGGTACAAATATTCTGCATCTCTCAAAAATAAACACGCTATTCAGATAGCTCAGGTTTTGTACAGAAAGTAAGCAAAACCTGCAGAAAAGTGAAATTCTGAGTGCACTGAAGGACAAGTGATGTGATAAAGCCAGGGAGATAGCTTTGTTTTCCACACTCAGGATTTCACCAACAGATGAGTGCCCAGTTAGTTAATCAGACTGCTGGAGCAATTCTGTGCAACTTCGTCCCCTGAAATAACTTTGGCAAAGTCAGACTCATATATATGCTGTGCTCTCTGCCTCTGACTCACTCAGGAACATTCTTCAAAAGGCATTTTTGTGTCTTTATAATTGAATTGATTCTTAAGTTGTGCCACGGGTGTACACCTTATCAAAGAAGACCTGGCACTCCATTTGTACATAATGCCCTCTCAGAGGAGGTTTAACATGCAATGTTTGTTGTTTCTAGCAGGTCTCTCTGCAGAGAGAGAGGTCGCTACTCAGGGAGGCACTTTCCTCCTTGGAAACAAGAAAAGAAATCACCAGGAAGGAGGGAAAAATGCATCTGGGTAACAGGAGGGGATCTTGTCAATCTTCAAGCCACTAGAAAATGATCATGAAAATCTTTTGTTAGAGAAGCCTATAATGGTACTATTGCTTGTCTATTGTGGCCACTAACAGCAAATAGCCTGTGAGGGCAGGGGAGATGTAGGATTAGACAAATTGTGAAGAGGAGCTCTGGGTGCTTGAAAAGTACATTCCTGCCCGTCAAGGTCAGAGGGGTGAAAATAGTGTCATCATTAATCCTCAATGGATAAACAAATGGACCTCTAAAAACATCTATGGCATATATGGAATAATGCTAATGATGAACTATTGGATTTCTTCCACAAGTGGAAACAGGAAAGCAATTGTAACAGAAACAGAAAAGCAAAATCTAATTGTAAGGAACTTAAACTGAGCTGGAGACCACGGTGTACAGTATTTTTTCTACTGCTAGAAACTGCATTTAGCATGAGAAAAAAATTAGAAAGCTTATATATTATCATAATTTTTGATGCATTTTGAGAATAAGCCCAGTTGTTAAATACTTTTCAGAGGATTTATGCTTATCCACATGTATATTTCTGGGGATACCATTGGGCTGAAGCTGTATGCATCCATTGCAGGATGGCAAAAAGTATGGATGGAATCTTTCCTACTGGAAGAGGCACTGAGTACCAGCTTTCCCTTTCTAGCCTAACAATTTCAGTTGTCCTTCTCAACTGTGCTTTTGAGCCAGGGTCTTTGCACAGTCTGTCTTCTGTCTTCAGTATTTGGTGGGACAATTGCTTAAGTAACTTAAACAGAGTTTGTTCGTTAATAAGGAAATTGCTCTTTCATAATACACTTGAAGTGCATGAAAAGAGCTTCAAGTAGACAGTAATAGACATGGATGTTACACTGAATGGCAGCTGCTAAATATATGTGTGCTGATAAATGTCTGTGAAGCAACTTCATATGGCAAGACAAGTTAAATGTTTATTTCAAGCTTTAATTAAAAGTTACCTCACTAAAATTTTTAAAAGCATCAAAGTTACCAACTTGAGTTATTCTCCCTCTGTGCAGTCAGGGGCCTGTTTTCTCTGCCATCTTGAAGAATGCAGATTATTAGTTCTCAAACTCACGGGACATAACAAATGAACACAAATGAGAAAGCTGCCCTTGACAGTAGCTGTCTACTCTGCAAAGTAATATTGTTTCCAAACACCTGAATAAAAGCACAATAACAGCAGGAATCAACAGATGTAGTTTTATGATTTTTATTTAAAAAAAAATACTTTAAAAGTGCCCCTGATACTTTTTAAGGATCTTTTTCAACTATATTTTTCTTGAACAATACTTAGATTATCTTCATCTTTGTGGTCAAACCATTCTTTCAGTTGCACGCTGTGCAGCTCTGAAAGTTTGGAATGAGTTTAAAAGTTTGCAGGGCTTTAACTGCCAA